>CM053031.1:5572172-5600038 GCA_028564925.1 Lithobates sylvaticus | reverse complement strand
GAGGGGACCAGATTGGGGGGAGATGCCGATGGCCCCCACAGTCAATACTATTATTTTTACATTTATGTAGCTCTGAGATTACCGCAGTGCTGTACAGAGAGCACTGAACCAGTCACATCAGCCTCTGTACCAGAGGAGCTTACACTCTAATTGCCCCCCCCCCCCCAGTCACACACTATTATTATTATACATTTATATACAGTGGTGAAAATAATGCTGGTGTCCCCTGCAGATTGTATAAGTTTGCCCACTTACAAAGAAATTAAGGGTCTATAATTTTTATCATAGGTGTATGTGCAGATGTGGGGGGAGACGCCGACGAAGACGCAGATGTGGGGGGGGGAGACCCCGACGGGGACGCAGATGTGGGGGAAGACCCCGACGGGGACGCAGATGTGGGGGGTGGACCCTGACGGGGACGCAGATGTGGGGGGGGCCCCGACGGGGGACGCAGAAGGGGGGGGAGAACGACGGGGGGACGCAGAGTGGGGGAAGACCCCGACGGGGGGACGCAGATGTGGGGGGGGAAGACCCGACGGGGACGCAGAATGGGGGGGGGAGACGCCGAGGGGGGGAGAGACGGGAGCTGAGATTGTGGGGGGGAGAGCCCCGACGGGGACGCAGATGTGGGGGGGGGGAGACCCCGACGGGGGGAGCAGAGCTGTGGGGGGGGGGAGACCCGACGGGGACGCAGATGTGGGGGGGGGAGACCCCGACGGGGACGCAGATGGTGGGGGGGGAGACCCCGACGGGGGGACGCAGGATGTGGGGGAGAGACCCGACGGGGACGCAGATGTGGGGGCGCCCCCGACGGGGACGCAGAATAAAGCACACATGGACCCCCCCCCCCCCCCCCCAGAATTAAAGGACAGAATTTCGGAAGGATAAAAGGTTATGGGGGTTTCCTCAGCCGGTCATTGCAACTGAAAAATGTTTCCTCCTTTCCTCCAATGCAATCGCCATCCATAAACTTGGAAGGAGTCCACGGGCCAAATTACTCTATTTAATCATTTCTTTTTTATCTGATCCTTAAATTACAAAATCAGAAAAAAGTGAGCAGCAGTAGAGGAGGGTCTACAAAGGATTGCGCTGAAACAATTGGTGCCGGGTACGACCCGGACTTTGTCACGATCACGGAGCATGATTGGGGGGAGTTGAATCCGAATATCTCTTAGGATGTTGTTCTGAGGCATTACATGATTTTTTATATGGTTGTTTTTTTATTGGAGCACGACCGCCAACGAGCACGGTAGGTCACAATCTGCTCCGGAGGGAAGCATTAGGAAGCGACAGCTGGCCCATGGTCCGGCTACCCGGGCCGGTCTTTCGGGGTTAACAGATCCGAAACAAAATGGCGAGGGGGGGGTGAGGCAGCGACTTCTCCAGGTAGGAGCGCCTTTGTCTTTCCCCCGTCTGGCCCATTGAGGAGCTCCGATGTGTTTGTTACTGCTGCGAGTGAAGAGTCTGATTAAATGGCTCGGGAGAGAGAGGAGCTATTGTGAAGGAGGATAGAACCAGTCCTCACATCAGTCCACTTCGCGAGGCGAGGTCAGCCATTCGAGGGGAAGGAGGAGTACGTGTCTCATATCTGGGACCGACCCAACACATATCGGGGAGGTTTTTATAGGGTGGACATTGTGTACTGGCCCTGTGAAGAAGTCCCCAAGCGCCGGGAATCAGGCGCGCGTACATTTGTAGTTCTGTTACACAACCCAGCAGCTTGCAATGGCGGAAAAAAATCCATCCATTACTGGCTCATGGTCCGAGCGGCTACAGCCTTCCCAGAAAATTCCTTCAGCAAACTCCTGCCCAATAGTGCAATAGCCAACAATGACACCACCCATGGATTTTACCAGATTATGCTGCCCATGGTCAGGCTCTCTGGTACCTCGAGGATGATTTAGCTTTACACTCTACTATCCCCTCCCCCCCCCACACCCACAGTCACATACAGGGGGTCTCTGCACCAGAAGGAGGGCTTACACTTTAATGTCCCCGTTCCCATCCCTACATAGTTTGTCAAATAACACATTCATTGTTCACATCAGTCTCTGCCCCCCACCAGAGGACGCTTTACACTCTAATGTTCCCATTTCCCCCACCCTAAGTACATACCATCATGTTCTTCAGACACAGTAGGGGGACAGAGGCTGTACATGTCTGGAATGTCACCTCAACCCCCCCGCCCCAACAGTCACATCAGTCTCTGCACCAAGAGGAGCTTTTACACTTCTAATGTCACCTCTCCACCACAGTCGACATCAGTCTCTTGCCACAGAGGGACAGAGGAGCTTACAGCTTGTACAAGCTGACCTCTGAATTGTGCCCCTTCCCACCAAGTCACATCAGAGTCCTCTGCACCAGGAGGGGAGGTGATTTACGCTTTTAAATGGTCCCATCTCCCCCACAGTCACAGTCAGTTCTCGTGCACCATGAGGAGCTTAACATAATGACGGAGCTGTACACTCTTAACTATCCCCTCACGCTTCCTCCCCCACAGTCACGAATCAGTCTCTGTACAGAGGAGCTTACAGTGTAATGTCCATTCCGCCCACAGTCACATCAGTCTCCTGCACCAGGAGGGAGCTCTTATTTTTTAACTATAATGCTACCATTCTACACCAACCACAGTCACAATCAGTAACTGTACAGAGGAGCTTACACCTAAATTATGTACCCCACCCCCCCACAGTCACATTCCAGTCTCATCGTCCAACCATCAGTATCGCTAAAGAGGTGCTTTACAGTTGTAATGTCCCCTCCCCCACAGTCACATGCAGGTAGCTCTGCACCAGAGGAGCTTCACAACCTCTAATGTTTTCCCCTCCCCCACAGTCACATCTGTCTCTGCATCAGAGGAGCTTAGACACTCTGATGCCCCCCCCCCCCCCCCCCCAACAGGTACACACATATTATTATTATAAATTTATATACAGTGGGGAGGGATTAATATAATTGCTCCCCTGCAGATTGTGTTAGCCCACTTAAAAAAGATGCTGAGGGAATATCATAGAACCAAAAATCCAGAAAAAACACATGTAACAATTGAAAAAGGTAAGGGGTATACAGACTGGCTCCAGTAGGGGCTCATGTGGTACACCGATCAGTCCTGTCAATGTAAGAAGGTTCTCCTAACGACAACTCGTTATGTGTATAAAGACACCTGTCCACAGAATCTCTTCCCTCCAATCCTCACCATCATGGGGAAGACCAAAGATCTGTCAGAGGACGTCGGGGAGAAGATTGTAGACCTGCACAAGGCTGGAATGGGCTACAAGACCATCAGCAAGAAGATCGGTGAGAAGGAGACAACTGTTGGATTATTCGCAAATGGAAGAAACATAAAATAACCATCAATCGTCCTTCGGTCTGGAGCTCCATGGAAGATTTCTCCTCATGGGGTGAGGATGGTCATGAGAAAAGTGAGGGATCCGCCCAGAACTACACGGGAGGAGCTTGTGAAGGATCTCAAGGCAGTTGGGACCTCAGTCACCAAACAAACCATTGGTGTTTCCACAATAAGACCTAGCGTGATCGTCGGTGATGGCTGCACATATAAGCCCCACCCCCCAAAAAAGCACTACCCTGTTTCCCCGAAAATAAGCCCTACCCTGAAAATAAGACACTACAAGGACTTTAACTAGGCTCATTTCAGGGCTTATATTGAAGCCATCACCGACAATCACGTTAGGTCCCCCTTTTCAGGAAAAGGGTAACACAATACTCCTCCATGGACTGAAATCCTACAAGGTCCCCCTCCTCAAGGAGACACATGTACAGGACCGTCTGAAGTTTGCCAATGAACATTTAAATGATTCAGAGAAGAATTGGGGGAGAAAGTTCTGTGATCAGATGAGACCAAAATTCAGCTCTTTGGCATTAACTCGACTCGCAATGTTTGGAGGAAGAAAAATGCTGACTGACTATGACCCTAAGAACACCATCCCTACAGTCACACGGAGGGGGAAACATGATGATTTGGGGCTGTTTCTCTGATAAAGGTCCAGGCCGACTTTGCCGCATTGAGGGACCAATGGACGGGGCCACGTATTGTAAGATCTTGGGTGAGAACCTTCTTCCCTCAACCAGAACACTGAAGATGGGTCATGGATGGGTCTTCCAGCATGACAATGACCCAAAACATACCACCAAGGCAACAAAGAAGTGGCTCAAGAAGCACATTAAGGTCATGGAGTGGCCTAGCCAGTCTCCAGACCTTAATCCTATAGAGAATTTATAAAAAAGGAGCTGAACTTTTGAGTTGCCAAGAGACAACCAAGAAACCTTCAGGATTTAGAGAAGATCTGTAAAGAAGAGAGGAGCAAAATCCCTCCTGAGATGTGGAAACCTGATCACCACCTACAAGAAACGTCTGACCTCTGTGATCACCAACAAGGGTTTCTCCACCAACTACTAAGGGGATCAAATACTTATTTTACTCACTGAACTGTAACTCCATTTATAACATTTTTTAAACTGTAAATCATCATATAAAATACACCTATGATAAAAATTATAGACCCTTCATTTCTATGTAAGTGGGCAAAACTTACACAATCTGCAGGAGAGCAAATTATTATTTTCCCCCCCACTGTATCACTGACATATACCGCAGTGCTGTACAGAGAACACTGAGCCAATCACATCAGTCTCTGTACCAGAGGAGCTTACACTCTAATGTCCCCTCCCCCACAGTCACATCAGTCTCTGTACCAGAGGAGCTTACACTCTAATGTCCCTCCCCACAGTCACATCAGTCTCTGTTACAGAGGAGCTTACACTCTAATGTCCCCTCCCCCCCACAGTCACACACTATTATTATTATACATTTTATATAGCTCTGACATATACCGCAGTGCTGTACAGAGATCACTGAGCCAATCACATCAGAGGAGCTTACACTCCAATGCCCTCACCTTCCCTAATCTATCCAAATCTTTACAAGTTTTGCCCCCGGGCACATTTTCGGGCTCTTTCTCTGGACACATCTGTGTCCCCATCAGAGCCTTTCCCACACATCTGTGTCCCCATCAGAGCCTTTCCCCCACATCTGTGTCCCCATCAGAGCCTTCCCTCACATCTGTGTCCCCATCAGAGCCTTCCCCACATCTGTGTCCCCATCAGAGCCTACCCCACATCTGTGTCCCCATCAGAGCCTTTCCCCACATCTGTGTCCCCATCAGAGCCTTCCCTCACATCTGTGTCCCCATCAGAGTCCCCATCTGTGTCCCCATCAGAGCCTTCCCCACATCTGTGTCCCCATCAGAGCCTTTCCACATCAGTGTCCCCATCATCAGAGCCTTTCCACACATCTGTGTCCCCATCAGAGCCTTTCCCCACATCTGTGTCCCCATCAGAGCCTTTCCCCACATCTGTGTCCCCATCAGAGCCTTTCCCCACATCTGTGTCCCCATCAGAGCCTTCCCCACATCTGTGTCCCCATCAGAGCCTTTCCCCACATCTGTGTCCCCATCAGAGCCTTCCCCACACATCTGTGTCCCCATCAGAGCCTTCCCCACATCTGTGTCCCCATCAGAGCCTTTCCACACATCTGTGTCCCCATCAGAGCCTTTCCCCACATCTGTGTCCCCATCAGAGCCTTTCCACACATCTGTGTCCCCATCAGAGCCTTTCCCCACATCTGTGTCCCCATCAGAGCCTTTCCACACATCTGTGTCCCCATCAGAGCCTTCCCCACACATCTGTGTCCCCATCAGAGCCTTTCCCACACATCTGTGTCCCCATCAGAGCCTTTCCACACATCTGTGTCCCATCAGAGCCTTTCCCCACATCTCTGTCCCCATCAGAGCCTCCCCCACATCTGTGTCCCCATCAGAGCCTTCCCCACATCTGTGTCCCCATCAGAGCCTTTCCCCACATCTGTGTCCCCATCAGAGCCTCCCCCACATCTGTGTCCCCATCAGAGTCTCCCCCCACATCTGTGTCCCCATCAGAGCTTCCCCCACATCTGTGTCCCCATCAGAGCCTTCCCCAACATCTGTGTCCCCATCAGAGCCTTTCCCCACATCTGTGTCCCCATCAGAGCCTTCCCCCACATCTGTGTCCCCATCAGAGCCTTCCCCCACATCTGTGTCCCCATCAGAGCTTCCCCCACATCTGTGTCCCCATCAGAGCTTCCCCCACATCTGTGTCCCCATCAGAGCCTTTCCCCACATCTGTGTCCCCATCAGAGCCTTCCCCCACATCTGTGTCCCCATCAGAGCCTTTCCCCACATCTGTGTCCCCATCAGAGCCTTTCCCACACATCTGTGTCCCCATCAGAGCTTCCCCCCACATCTGTGTCCCCATCAGAGTCTCCCCCACATCTGTGTCCCCATCACATCTGTGTCCCCATCAGAGCCTTTCCACACATCTGTGTCCCCATCAGAGCTTTCCACACATCTGTGTCCCCATCAGAGCTTCCCCCACATCTGTGTCCCCATCAGAGCCTTCCCCCCATCTGTGTCCCCCATCAGAGCCTTTCCCCCACATCTGTGTCCCCATCAGAGCCTTTCCACACATCTGTGTCCCCATCAGAGCCTCCCCCACATCTGTGTCCCCATCAGAGCTTCCCCCACATCTGTGTCCCCATCAGAGTCTCCCCCACATCTGTGTCCCCATCAGAGTCTCCCCCACATCTGTGTCCCCATCAGAGTCTTTCCCCACATCTGTGTCCCATCAGAGTCTCCCCACATCTGTGTCCCCATCAGAGCCTTTCCCCCACATCTGTGTCCCCATCAGAGCTTCCCCCACATCTGTGTCCCCATCAGAGTCCCCCCACATCTGTGTCCCCATCAGAGTCTCCCCCACATCTGTGTCCCCATCAGAGCCTCCCCCCACATCTGTGTCCCCATCAGAGTCTCCCCCCACATCTGTGTCCCCATCAGAGTCTCCCCCACATCTGTGTCCCCATCAGAGTCTCCCCCACATCTGTGTCCCCATCAGAGCCTCCCCACATCTGTGTCCCCATCAGAGTCTCCCCACATCTGTGTCCCCATCAGAGTCTCCCCCACATCTGTGTCCCCATCAGAGTCTCCCCCACAACTGTGTCCCCATCAGAGCTTCCCCCACATCTGTGTCCCCATCAGAGCCTTTCCACACATCTGTGTCCCCATCAGAGTCTCCCCCACATCTGTGTCCCCATCAGAGTCTCCCCCCACATCTGTGTCCCCATCAGAGTCTCCCCCCACATCTGTGTCCCCATCAGAGCTTCCCCCACATCTGTGTCCCCATCAGAGCCTCCCCCACATCTGTGTCCCCATCAGAGCTTCCCCCACATCTGTGTCCCCATCAGAGCTTCCCCCACATCTGTGTCCCCATCAGAGCCTTTCCACACATCTGTGTCCCCATCAGAGTCTCCCCCACATCTGTGTCCCCATCCCCCCCACATCTGTGTCCCCATCAGAGTCTTCCCACATCTGTGTCCCCATCAGAGCTTCCCCCACATCTGTGTCCCCATCAGAGCCTTCCACACATCTGTGTCCCCATCAGAGCCTTTCCCCACATCTGTGTCCCCATCAGAGCTTCCCCCACATCTGTGTCCCCATCAGAGCTTCCCCCACATCTGTGTCCCCATCAGATTCTCCCCCCACATCTGTGTCCCCATCAGAGTCTCCCCCACATCTGTGTCCCCATCAGAGCTTCCCCCACATCTGTGTCCCCATCAGAGCTTCCCCCACATCTGTGTCCCCATCAGAGTCTCCCCCCACATCTGTGTCCCCATCAGAGTTTCCCACACATCTGTGTCCCCATCAGAGCCTTCCCCACATCTGTGTCCCCATCAGAGTCTCCCCCACATCTGTGTCCCCATCAGAGTCTCCCCCCACATCTGTGTCCCCATCAGAGTCTCCCCCACATCTGTGTCCCCATCAGAGTCTCCCCCCACATCTGTGTCCCCATCAGAGCTTCCCCCACATCTGTGTCCCCATCAGAGTCCTTCCACACATCTGTGTCCCCATCAGAGTTTCCCACACATCTGTGTCCCCATCAGAGCTTTTCCACACATCTGTGTCCCCATCAGAGTTTCCCACACATCTGTGTCCCCATCAGAGCTTCCCCCACATCTGTGTCCCCATCAGAGCTTCCCCCACATCTGTGTCCCCATCAGAGCTTCCCCCACATCTGTGTCCCCATCAGAGCTTCCCCCACATCTGTGTCCCCATCAGAGCCTCCCCACATCTGTGTCCCCATCAGAGCCTCCCCCACATCTGTGTCCCCATCAGAGCTCCCCCCACATCTGTGTCCCCATCAGAGTCTCCCCCACATCTGTGTCCCCATCAGAGCTTCCCCCACATCTGTGTCCCCATCAGAGCCTCCCCCACATCTGTGTCCCCATCAGAGTCTCCCCCACATCTGTGTCCCCATCAGAGTCTCCCCCACATCTGTGTCCCCATCAGAGTCTCCCACACATCTGTGTCCCCATCAGAGCCTTTCCCCACATCTGTGTCCCCATCAGAGTCTTCCCCACATCTGTGTCCCCATCAGAGTCTCCCCCACATCTGTGTCCCCATCAGAGCTTCCCCCACATCTGTGTCCCCATCAGAGTCTCCCCCACATCTGTGTCCCCATCAGAGTCTCCCCCCACATCTGTGTCCCCATCAGAGCCTCCCCCACATCTGTGTCCCCATCAGAGTCTCCCCCACATCTGTGTCCCCATCAGAGCCTCCCCCACATCTGTGTCCCCATCAGAGTCTCCCCCACATCTGTGTCCCCATCAGAGTCTCCCCCACATCTGTGTCCCCATCAGAGCCTCCCCCACATCTGTGTCCCCATCAGAGCTTCCCCCACATCTGTGTCCCCATCAGAGCTTCCCCCACATCTGTGTCCCCATCAGAGCTTCCCCCACATCTGTGTCCCCATCAGAGCCTTTCCCCCACATCTGTGTCCCCATCAGAGTCTCCCCCACATCTGTGTCCCCATCAGAGTCTCCCCCACATCTGTGTCCCCATCAGAGCTTCCCCCACATCTGTGTCCCATCAGAGCCTTCCACACATCTGTGTCCCCATCAGAGTCTCCCCCACATCTGTGTCCCCATCAGAGTCTCCCCCACATCTGTGTCCCCATCAGAGTCTCCCCCACATCTGTGTCCCCATCAGAGCCTTTCCACACATCTGTGTCCCCATCAGAGCCTCCCCCACATCTGTGTCCCCATCAGATCTTCCCCCACATCTGTGTCCCCATCAGAGTCTCCCCCACATCTGTGTCCCCATCAGAGCTTTCCACACATCTGTGTCCCCATCAGAGTCTCCCCCACATCTGTGTCCCCATCAGAGTCTCCCCCACATCTGTGTCCCCATCAGAGCTTCCCCCACATCTGTGTCCCCATCAGAGTCTCCCCCACATCTGTGTCCCCATCAGAGCCTTTCCCCACATCTGTGTCCCCATCAGAGCACATCTGTGTCCCCATCAGAGCTTCCCCCCACATCTGTGTCCCCATCAGAGTCTCCCCCACATCTGTGTCCCCATCAGAGTCTCCCCCACATCTGTGTCCCCATCAGAGTCTCCCCCACATCTGTGTCCCCATCAGAGCCTTTCCACACATCTGTGTCCCCATCAGAGTCTCCCCCACATCTGTGTCCCCATCAGAGCTTCCCCCACATCTGTGTCCCCATCAGAGTCTCCCCCACATCTGTGTCCCCATCAGAGTCTCCCCCACATCTGTGTCCCCATCAGAGTCTCCCCCACATCTGTGTCCCCATCAGAGCGTTCCACACATCTGTGTCCCCATCAGAGTCTCCCCCACATCTGTGTCCCCATCAGAGCTTCCCCCACATCTGTGTCCCCATCAGAGTCTCCCCCACATCTGTGTCCCCATCAGAGTCTCCCCCACATCTGTGTCCCCATCTGAGCCTCCCCCACATCTGTGTCCCCATCAGAGCCTTTCCCCCACATCTGTGTCCCCATCAGAGTCTCCCCCCACATCTGTGTCCCCATCAGAGCTTCCCCCACATCTGTGTCCCCATCAGAGTCTCCCCCACATCTGTGTCCCCATCAGAGCTTCCCCCACATCTGTGTCCCCATCAGAGCTTCCCCCACATCTGTGTCCCCATCAGAGCCCTTCCCACATCTGTGTCCCCATCTGTTTCCCCATCTGTGTCCCCATCAGAGTCTCCCCCACATCTGTGTCCCCATCAGAGTCTCCCCCACATCTGTGTCCCCATCAGAGCTTCCCCCCACATCTGTGTCCCCATCAGAGCCTCCCCCACATCTGTGTCCCCATCAGAGCTTCCCCCACATCTGTGTCCCCATCAGAGTCTCCCCCACATCTGTGTCCCCATCAGAGCTTCCCCCACATCTGTGTCCCCATCAGAGTCTCCCCCACATCTGTGTCCCCATCAGAGCCCTCCCCCACATCTGTGTCCCCATCAGAGCTTCCCCCACATCTGTGTCCCCATCAGAGCCTTTCCACACATCTGTGTCCCCATCAGAGCCTTCCCCACATCTGTGTCCCCATCAGAGCCTCCCCCACATCTGTGTCCCCATTAGAGCTTCCCCCACATCTGTGTCCCCATCAGAGCTTCCCCCCACATCTGTGTCCCCATCAGAGTCTCCCCCACATCTGTGTCCCCATCAGAGCCTCCCCCCACATCTGTGTCCCCATCAGAGCCCTCCCCCACATCTGTGTCCCCATCAGAGCTTCCCCCACATCTGTGTCCCCATCAGAGCTTCCCCCCACATCTGTGTCCCCATCAGAGCTTTCCCCCCACATCTGTGTCCCCATCAGAGTCTCCCCCCACATCTGTGTCCCATCAGAGTCTCCCCCCACATCTGTGTCCCCATCAGAGCTTCCCCCACATCTGTGTCCCCATCAGAGTCCCCATCTGTGTCCCCATCAGAGCCTTCCCCCACATCTGTGTCCCCATCAGAGTCTCCCCCACATCTGTGTCCCCATCAGAGTCTCCCCCACATCTGTGTCCCCATCAGAGTCTCCCCCACATCTGTGTCCCCATCAGAGCTTCCCCCACATCTGTGTCCCCATCAGAGTCTCCCCCACATCTGTGTCCCCATCAGAGTCTCCCCCACATCTGTGTCCCCATCAGAGCCTTTCCACACATCTGTGTCCCCATCAGAGCCTTCCCCCACATCTGTGTCCCCATCAGAGCCTTTCCCACATCTGTGTCCCCATCAGAGCCTTTCCCCATCAGAGCCTTTCCACACATCTGTGTCCCCATCAGAGCCTTTCCCACACATCTGTGTCCCCATCAGAGCATCTGTGTCCCCATCACACATCTGTGTCCCCATCAGAGCCTTTCCCCACATCTGTGTCCCCATCAGAGCCTTTCCACACATCTGTGTCCCCATCAGAGCCTTTCCACACATCTGTGTCCCCATCAGAGCCTTTCCATCACATCTGTGTCCCCATCAGAGCCTTTCCCCACATCTGTGTCCCCATCAGAGCCTTCCCCACACATCTGTGTCCCCATCAGAGCCTTTCCCTCACATCTGTGTCCCCATCAGAGCCTTTCCCCACATCTGTGTCCCCATCAGAGCTTTCCCACACATCTGTGTCCCCATCAGAGCCTTTCCACACATCTGTGTCCCCATCAGAGCCTTTCCCCCACATCTGTGTCCCCATCAGAGCCTTTCCACACATCTGTGTCCCCATCAGAGCCTTTCCACACATCTGTGTCCCCATCAGAGCCTTCCCCACACATCTGTGTCCCCATCAGAGCCTTTCCACACATCTGTGTCCCCATCAGAGCTTCCCCCACATCTGTGTCCCCATCAGAGTCTCCCCCCACATCTGTGTCCCCATCAGAGTCTCCCCACACATCTGTGTCCCCATCAGAGCTTCCCCCACATCTGTGTCCCCATCAGAGCTTCCCCCCACATCTGTGTCCCCATCAGAGTCTCCCCCACATCTGTGTCCCCATCAGAGTCTTCCCCACCTTTTTCCTTACATCTGTGTCCCCATCAGAGCCTTTCCCACACATCTGTGTCCCCATCAGAGCCTTTCCCCACATCTGTGTCCCCATCAGAGCCGGTCCACACATCTGTGTCCCCATCAGAGTCGCAGAGGGCGTCACTCTGTAAAGCACTATGGTATATGTCAGCACTATAGATAGTGGTGCTCTGGGGTCCAATCTGTACAGCACTATGGTATATGTCAGCACTACAGTTGTGTGTAGTACAGATGGAGGTGCTCTGGGGTCCCTCTGTACAGCACTATGGTATATGTCAGCACTACAGATGGAGGTACTCTGGGGTTCCTCTGTACACCACTATGGTATATGTCAGCACTACAGATGGAGGTGCTCCGGGGTTCCTTTGTACACCACTATGGTATATGTCAGCACTACAGATGGAGGTGCTCCGGGGTTCCTTTGTACAGCACTATGGTATATGTCAGCACTACAGTTGTGTGTAGTACAGATGGAGGTGCTCTGGGGTCCCTCTGTACAGCACTACGCTATATGTCAGCACTACAGATGGAGGTACTCTGGGGTCCCTCTGTACACCACTACGCTATATGTCAGCACTACAGATGGAGGTACTCTGGGGTCCCTCTGTACAGCACTATGGTATATGTCGGCACTACAGATGGAGGTACTCTGGGGTCCCTCTGTACAGCACTATGGTATATGTCGGCACTACACACATCCAGTGTCTTTATTCTCATGCTGGCCGGAACACACTTCCCTTCACAAGGTGACAACACTCACTCACTATACTAAATCTATGGAGAAGAGTTGTCCCCCTAGGACAGGAATACAGAACCCCTCCACCTCTCCTCTGTAACAGAGGGGAGGTGCTCTGTAGTCCACGTCATGAAGTACAGGGAATAGATACCGAACGGCCACTCTGAAGCCCTTCAATAGATTACCCCAATTTAAAACAAATGCAAGTCTCAGTGCGATCAGCACAAAGCGCCATCGTCATGCTGGGACTTGTAGTTCTGGCACATCTGGAGAGCTGCGGACCAGCAGACGCACTTCCCAAGTCTCCGGCTTTGTGAGGCTTCAGCTGCAGTTTTTTCCCAAGTCTCAAAATGTCACAAAATGAAAAACGGCGAATCCACATCGCGGCACATAATTTCCTCTGCCCGCCGAAGACCATGTTTCAAGACACAACCGCTGACAGCTCCAAATCAGCACGCGGCAGAACGCCGCCGCCATCGCCGCAGCCCAAATAAATCAATCTGATCCTGGCAGAGAGGACTCCGCGGGACGGGGGGGGGGGGGATCAATACTCTACAGACGGCTTACAAATACAGGAAAAGGTATTTTTCTTCTGCCGGGGCCATGCATCAAAATCAGTGTCACCCTCTACTCGCCGCTCGGCGGGAAGAAGAGCGCGGTAAAGGAGGACGCTAAAAGACAACAGGAGACGTCTAATCTCCATACCGGCATCAATATATATATATATATATATTTACTTATTTACTAGGAGAACGTTTGTCGGGCACTTCAATCACATCCATCCCAAAAGCAATATATAAAATGTTTGCAGGATTTCCACATTCAAAATGTATTGGAAGATTTACAAAGTAACAAAAAACAAACAACATGTTCCATAAGCCTTTGTTCACACTGTCGCGACTTTGAACCCGACATCCCTGCGCAACTTTATCGCAGCTTGCGTACCATTTCTTTACCAGAAGTCAATGCAAGTCATGTTGCGGTTGCAGCAAAGTGGCGCAGGAACCTTTTTTCGAAGTTGGAGCGACTTGAGTCGCACAGATTAGAGCGGCTCCATTGCAGTTAACGGGGCGCGACTTGTCATGCGGCTTTGGACTCTCAAGTTGCATGACGAGACGCGGCAGTGTGAACCAGCGCTAAAGTATAATGTTTGAAAAATAAATGATTTCGCGCTAAATCATTTATTTTTCATTTATTTTTCATTCTTTTTTTATTTATTTTTCATTCATTTTTTGGTTTAGTGTTCACCATTAGATTTTGCGGCTATACACAAGATTTTTATTCTGGTATTAGGCACAGTTTTTGCACTTTTTAGAGTTTTTACAATTTTCATCACGTGTTCCTATTTCTAGTTTTTAGAGCGCGAAGGTCACTTTTCTATAAAGTATCATGTTTGTTACTTTCGTAAATCTTTCAATAAATTTTGAGTGCAGCAATCCCTCTTTGTAGTATATACGCACACGGTATACCGTATATTAATAACAATAATATACATATTACTAATCAGATATACAGTAAAACAAATAGTGCTGTGAAAAAGTATTTGTTTTTTTTTTTTTTTGCATATTTGCCGCACTTAAATGATTCCGATCATCAAACAAATGTTATTATTACACAAAGATAAATGTATACGTGATGGCGTTGCGCTGTGTGTGATGCACAAATGTGTATCAAATCAATGACAACTAAAATATATGAAATATATAAAATACCATGTGATGATAAAAGCCTAAAACCAAAATATATGAAATCTATATAACGAAATGTGACATCAAACGAATAAGAGAACAAATGAATAAACAGTGTGATAAAGTCCAACATGCACACTCAGTTACCGTGTTTCCCCGAAAATAAGACATCCTCTGAAAATAAGGCCTACTTACAGTTTTGCCTCTCGTTGTAATATAAGGCATCCCCCCGATAATAAGACCTCCCCGATAATAAGACCTCCCCGATAATAAGACCTCCCCGATAATAAGACCATCCACCGATAATAGGGCATCCACCGAACATACCGTAAGGTACCCCCCGAACATAAGGCATCTGCCTCTAGACTCTCGTACGGTAGCGACAGGCACCGCCGCACAGCTCACTGATTGGCCGCAGCTGTTCAGGCAGTGCGAGGTCTCTTCAAATCAGTGAGCTGCGGCGGGCTCTCTGGATGATGAGCGACATCCCTGATGTTGCGCAGGGGAACGTCGCCCGTCAGAGTGCCCGTGCCGCCGCTGCCAGACACAGGAGTCGGGCACATTGTGTGTTATCTCGCCGCCACAGGGGTGACTGAGGTATGGGGGGGGGGGGGGTTGTCTGGTGAAGGTGGGAGGGGATAGAGACTAAACTGTCCACTGGCACAGGGGTGGGGGGAGGGGGGCTTAAAATTACTTAGAATGACACATGGTGGATTTGAGGGGGGGAATCAAATCGGCACAGGAGGATCAGAAAGGGGGAATCAAAATGGCACAGGAGGTTCCAAAATGGTAATCCCCCCTCTGATCCTCCTGTGCCATTTTTATTGATTCCCCCCTCTGATCCCCCCTGTGTCATTTTAAGAGATCCCCCCATTTCAATCCCCACTCTGATCCAGTGTGTCACTTTAGGGGGTGACTGCTTTTCTGCTGATACAAGAAATACTGGTAAACAGTGCTGGTATATTTTTACCCCTAGACATGAGCGCAAAAAGAAAAAGAAGACATCCCCTGAAAATAAGACCTAGCGCATCTTTGGGAGCAAAAATTAATATAAGACACTGTCTTATTTTCGGGGGAAACAGGGTATCACACTGTTTATTCATTTGTTCACTTATTCGTTTGATGTCACATTTCGTTATATAGATTTTAGTTGTCATTGATTTGATACACATTTGTATATCACACACAGCACAACGCCATCACGTATACATTTACATATTTTTTTCTGCTTAGGATCAGTTATTCAGGTGCTTGCTGCAGTGTATTCAGCTTTTTTAGCTTATTTGGCTTTGGTATACGTCTGTACTACACACATCTGTAGTGTCTTTATTCTCATGCTGCCAGTAACTAGACATGTGCAATTTGTTTAGTTTTTTTTCGTTTTTCGTTTTTTTTTCGTTATTTTCGTTCATTCGTTATCGTACGAATGAACGAACGATCCGCTAAAAATTTTAACGAATAACGAAACGTTCGAATCGAACGAATCCAAAAACAACGAAAATCCGAAAAAAAAAAAAAAACAACGAAACAACGAAAGAAGAAAATCCGAAAAACGAAAACAGGAACAACGAAAATCAAAATGAATGAAAAAATTCGTACATTCGTAACTTTTTTTTTTTTGTTGAATTGGTAATTTTCGTGTCCCTTACAATGGCGCTGCTTAACGTGCTCGAATGGATTGAACGAAAAAAATTTGTACATTCGTAACTTTTTTTTTTTTTTTTGCGATTCGTAATTTTCCGTGTCTCTTACAATGGCGCTGCTTAACGTGCTTCGAATGGATTGAACGTAAAAAATTCGTACATTCGTAACTTTTTTTTTTGTTCGATTGGTAATTTTTCGTGTCCCTTACAATGGCGCTGCTTAACGTGCTTTCGAATGGATTGAACGAAAAAATTCGTACATTCGTAACTTTTTTTTTTGCGATTCGTAATTTTCTGTGTCTCTTACAATGGCGCTGCTTAACGTGCTTCGAATGGATTGAACGAAAAAATTCGTACATTCGTAAGTTTTTTTTTGTTGTTGAATTGGTAATTTTCCGTGTCTCTTACAATGGCGCTGCTTAACGTGCTTCGAATGGATTGAACGAAAAAATTCGTACATTCGTAACTTTTTTTTTTTTTTTGCGATTCGTAATTTTCGTGTCTCTTACAATGGCGCTGCTTAACGTGCCTCGAATGGATTGAACGAAAAAATTTGTACATTCGTAATTTTTCAATTCGTAATTTTTCGTGTCTCTTATAATGTAATAATAGCATACACATTACATAACATTATGAATTATGCTCCGATTACGAATCTACGAATCTACGAATAAATACGAATGCGTCCGAATTTCGAATGAACGAATAAACGAAAATTAAACTAACGGAAAAACGAATCAACGAAAAAATGACTCTAAGGAAAATACGAATCGTTACGAATACGAACACCGACGACTTACGAATTTACGAATCGTTACGAATCAACGGAAACGAAAAAAACGAAACGAAAATAAACAAATTTTTTTGTTGTGCACATGTCTACCAGTAACACACTTCTCGTCATCAGGTGACAACACTCATTATACTGAATCTATGGAGAAGTGTTGTTGCCCCAGGACAGGATTACAGAACCCCTCTACCTAGTAGGTGTATGAATGTGAGTTGGGGACCTTAGACTGTAAGCTCCTTGGGGGCGGGGACTGATGTGAATCTATAATAATATACAGTAAAGCCTTGGATTGTGAGCATAATTCGTTCCAGAAACATGCTTGTAATCCAAAAGCACTTGTATATCAAAGTGAATTTCCCCATAAGAAATAATGGAAACTCAAATGATTCGTTCCACAACCGTTTACTAATAGGTTCTTCAGTTTATAGTCCATATAAAGAGATTATAGCGATGTGATTGGTTGCGTAACCATAAAATGTCCATCCACAAATGGAAGACTCCGCAAGGGGGATTAGAAGCAAAATCCAGCAGGAGCTCCAGAGTATAAAAGAGAAGAGAGGAGCCTCTAAGTGTAGCAATATGTTGCTAAATGTTGTATCTTCATTAACCGGTTCCCAACCGGCGCACGACGATATACGCCAGCAGAATGGCACCGACAGGCAGGAGGGCGTATATATAAGTCCCTCCTTAATGCCGTCCGTGCCATCGGGAGCGACGCACTCCCGCGCCATCGGGAGCGACGCACTCCCGCGCCGGCCGGGACCCCCGTGGGTCCGGTCGCGGTTCCTGCGGACTGGATCGCTGCGAGGACACCCGCGATTGTCTCACGAGAAGGCTGAACGGGGAGATGCGGAAATACACAGCATCTCCCCGTTCTGCCTAGCAACTAGTGACGCCGATCTCCCTGTGATTGGAGCAGAGATCAGCATTCACTAGCTGACAGCCACGCCCCCACCCACAGTAAGAAACACACCCCTAGGCATACTTAACACCTACACTGCCCCTTGTGGTTAACCCCTTCACTGCCAGTGTCATTTATACAGGAATTAATGCATTTTTATAGCATTGATTGCTGTATAAATGACAATGGTCCCAAAAATGTGTCAATAATGTCCGATGTGTCCGCCATAATGTCGCAGTCACGAATAAAAATCGCTGATCGCCGCCATTACTATAATAAAAAAAATAAAATTATTAATAAAAATGCTATAAAACTATCCCCTATTCTTGTAAACGCTATAACTTCTGCGCAAACCAATCAATAATCGCTAATTGCGGTTTTTTTGGCTGCAAATTGGTCCGGTCTGAAAGTGGTTATATGTAACCATATTACTACACTTGGAGGCGCCTCTCTTCTCTTTTATACTCAGTTGTGACATGACGATACTTGTATATCAAGTCAAAATTTATAAAAAAAACATTTTGCTCGTCTTGCAAAACACTCTCAAACCAAGTTACTCTCAAACCAAGGTTTTCCTGTGTATGGATGTAAAGGGCAGCGCTATACAAGGACCTGTGATAAATAATAAAATAACATCACCTGCTGCACGTCCTGCTGAAAGACGCAGAGCTGTAGCCGCTGGTGGAGCCGGACCTTGCGGTGCTGCCATATACTTTCCAGGCGGCGCTGGTGATGAAGGACTTCGTGGACCACGTCGAGGACCTGGTGGACAGCCTTGGAGTAGTTGGCGGTGGCAGTGAGGGACTCTGCGTTGCCGGGGCTGAGCGGACGCTGCAATACATCCAGCAAAGCCTTCCCGTCCTGACTGACCTGTATGGAGAAGAGAGCGAGGACTGTATATAGGACCACATAAGAGTACAACCAGCACACAATACAAGACTGGCGATTAGAAATCGGTTTTCCTTTCCATTTCACAGCAGGAAGTGAGATTGTGCTCCAGAAAAAAAAAAAAAAGTAGGACTGAAAATGGGGAACCAACAACAAAAGACCAAGAGACCAGGGGCGTACCTAGTGCATTTGGCACCCGGGGCGGACCCTATATCTGGCACCGCCCCCCCCCCCCCCACCTTAAAACGTAAAAACACCCCACTGTGCTCCCTGCATACCTCTGCATCCATAAATCTCTCTTTTTCACTACTGTGTACATTACACACCCCTCTGCACCTCTGGACCCCTTTACATTACACAGCACCCTGCACCTCTAGACCCCTTTACATTAAACGGCACCCTCCACCTCTAGACCCCTTTACATTACACAGCACCCTCCACCTCTGGACCCCTTTACATTACACAGCACCCTGCACCTCTGGACACTGGACCCCCTGCATGTTACACAGACCCGCCTACAATACAGACCCCCCCTGCACAACTCCCCTACAGTGCAGACCCCCCCCCCTTCAGTACAGACTCCCCTTTAGTACAGACCCCCCCTACAGACCCCCCCCCCCCCACCCCCCTTCAGTACAGACAGTACAGACCCCCCCCCTTTAGTACAGGACCCCCCCTACAGTGCTGAACCCCCTACAATGCAAACCCCCCCCCTACTACAATGCAGACCCCCTTCACCCCCCCCGGTACAGAGTGACCCCCCCCCTTCAGTTACAGTATCTCACAAAAGTGAGTACACCCCTCACATTTTTTGATATACAGTATCTCACAAAAGTAAGTACACCCCTCAGTCACATTTCTTTTATCTTTTCATGTGACAACACTGAAGAAATGACACTTGTCTACAATGTAAAGTAGTGAGTGTACAGCTTGTATAACAGTGTAAATTTGCTGTCCCCTCAAAATAACTCAACACACAGCCATTAATGTCTAAACCGCTGGCAACAAAAGTCAGTACACCCCTAAGTGAAAATGTCCAAATTGGGCCCAATTAGCCATTTTCACTCCCCGGTGTCATGTGACTCGTTAGTGTTACAAGGTCTCAGGTGTGAATGGGGAGCAGGTGTGTTAAATTTGGTGTTATCGCTCTCACTCTCTCATACTGGTCACTGGAAGTACAACATGGCACCTCATGGCAAAGAACTCTCTGAGGATCTGAAAAAAAAAGAATTGTTGCTCTACATAAAGATGGCCGAGGCTATAAGAAGATTGCCGAGACCCTGAAACTGAGCTGCAGCACGGTGGCCAAGACCATACAGCGGTATAACAGGACAGGTTCCCCTCAGAACAGGCCTCGCCATGGTCCACCAAAGAAGTTGAGGTCACGTGCTCAGCGTCATATCCAGAGGTTGTCTTTGAAATAGACGTATGAGTGCTGCCAGCATTGCTGCAGAGGTTGAAGGGGTGGGGGGTCAGCCTGTCAGTGCTCAGACCATACGCCGCACACTGCATCAAATTGGTCTGCATGGCTGTCGTCCCAGAAGGAAGCCTCTTCTAAAGATGAAGCACAAGAAAGTCCGCAAACAGTTTGCTGAAGACAAGCAGACTAAGGACATGGATTACTGGAACCACGTCCTGTGGTCTGATGAGACCAAGATAAAGGTATTTGGTGTCAGATGGTGACAAGCGTGTGTGGGGGCAACCAGGTGAGGAGGACAAAGACAAGTGTGTCTACAGTCAAGCATGGTGGTGGGAGTGTCAAGCATGGTGGTGGGAGTGTCATGGTCTGGGGCTGCATGAGTGCTGCCGGCACTGGGGGGCTACAGATCATTGAGGGGACCATGAATGCCAACATGTACTGTGACATACTGAAGCAGAGCATGATCCCCTCCCTTCAGAGACTGGGCCGCAGGGCAGTATTCCAACATGATAACCACCCCAAACACACCTCCAAGACCACCACTGCCTTGCTAAAGAATCTGAGGGTAAAGGTGATGGACTGGCCAAGCATGTCTCCAGACCTAAACCCTATTGATCATCTGTGGGACATCCTCAAACGGAAGGTGAAGGAGCGCAAGTTCTCCAACATCCACCAGCTCTGTGATGTCATCATGGAGGAGGGGAAGAGGACTCCAGTGACAACCTGTGAAGCTCCGGTGACCTCCATGCCCAAGAGGGTAAAGGCAGTGCTGGAAAATAATGGCGGCCACACAAAATATTGACACTTTGGGCCCAATCTGGAGATTTTCACTTAGGGGTGTACTGACTTTTGTTGCCAGCGGTTTAGACATTAATGGCTGTGTGTTGAGTTATTTTGAGGGGACAGCAAATTTACACTGTTATACAAGCTGTACACTCACTACTTTACATTGTAGACAAGTGTCATTTCTTCAGTGTTGTCACATGAAAAGATAGAAGAAAATATTTACAAAAATGTGGATGATGGGGGTGTACTTACTTTTTGTGAGATACTGATGGCCCTGTGCCCATTTTCTCAGCCTTCTTGTTTCGCTCTGCCCAGGACACAATGGGGGGGGGGGGACATCGGGGGCCCGGGATAGAGAGGGGGGGGGGTGACTCTTTTTTATACTTTCCAGGGACGAGTTGGGGGGGGGGCATATTTTTGACTATATTCAAGGGACGGGGGGGGGGGGGCGGGGACTCTATATTCCAGGGACGGGCGACTCTATATTCCAGGGACATGGGGGGGGGGGGCGACTCTATATTCCAGGGGGGGGGGGGCGACTCATCTATATTCCAGGGACATGGGGGGGGGGGGCAGATCTATATTCCAGGGAATGGGGGGTGGGGGGTTCTATATTCCAGGGACATGGGGGGGGGGGGCGACTCTATATTCCAGGCACGGGGGGGGGGTATATTCCAGGGGACAGGAGAGAGAAGACCGCATATCCATTCACAACATCAGTCCCTGAACATGGTGACGACGACTCTATATTCCAGGGACGGGGGGCACCCCCTCCCCCACTGACAATACATACCACAGAATGGGTTTATGGCCCTGGGCCCATTTTCTCAGCCTTCTTGTTTCGCTCTGCCCAGGGACATGGGGGGGTGACTCTATATTCCAGGGACATGGGGGGGGGGGTGACTATATTCAAGGGACGGGGGGGGGGGGGCGACTCTATATTCCAGGGACGGGCGACTCTATATTCCAGGGGGGGGGGGGGCGACTCTATATTCCAGGGAGGGGGGGGGGCTCTATATTCCAGGGGGGGGGGGGCGACTCTATATTCCAGGGAAGGGGGGGTTCTATATTCCAGGGACATGGGGGGGGGGGGGCGACTCTATATTCCAGGGGGGCCCCCAGGGGGGGGGATCTATATTCCAGGGATGGGGGACGACGACTCTATATTCCAGGGACGGGGGGGGGGGGGGGGGCTCCATTCAGGGATGGGGGGGGTGGGGGGGGGGCTCTATACTCCAGGGACGGGGGGGGGGGCTCTATACTCCAGGGCCGGGGGGGGGGGGCTCTATACTCCAGGGACGGGGGGGGGCTCTATACTCCAGGGAGGGGGGGGGCTCTATATTCCAGGGATGGGGGGGGGGGCTCTATATTCCAGGGACGGGGGGGGGCTCTATATTCCAGGGATGGGGGGGGGCTCTATATTCCAGGGACGGGGGGGGGGGGGGCTCTATACTCCAGGGAGGGGGGGGGCTCTATATTCCAGGGACGGGCGACTCTATACTCCAGGGACGGGGGGGGGCTCTATACTCCAGGGACGGGGGGGGGCTCTATACTCCAGGGACGGGGGGGGGCTCTATACTCCAGGGACGGGGGGGGGCTCTATACTCCAGGGACGGGGGGGGCTCTATACTCCAGGGACGGGGGGGCTCTATACTCCAGGGACGGGGGGGGGCTCTATACTCCAGGGACGGGGGGGGGCTCTATACTCCAGGGACGGGGGGGCTCTATACTCCAGGGACGGGGGGGGCTCTATACTCCAGGGACGGGGGGGGGCTCTATACTCCAGGGACGGGGGGGGGCTCTATACTCCAGGGACGGGGGGGGGCTCTATACTCCAGGGAGGGGGGGGCTCTATATTCCAGGGACGGGGGGCTCTATATTCCAGGGACGGGGGGGGGCTCTATATTCCAGGGACGGGGGGGGGCTCTATATTCCAGGGACGGGGGGGGCTCTATATTCCAGGGACGGGGGGGCTCTATATTCCAGGGACGGGGGGCTCTATATTCCAGGGACGGGGGGGGGCTCTATATTCCAGGGACGGGGGGGGGCTCTATATTCCAGGGACGGGGGGGGGGGGGGGGGGCGGCTCGTGGGGGGGGCGGGGGGGGGCTCTATATTCCAGGGACGGGGGGGGGCTCTATATTCCAGGGACGGGGGGGGGGGGACGGGGGGGGGCTCCATATTCCAGGGACGGGGGGGGGGGCTCTATAATTCCAGGCCATCAGTAATCGCTGTGAGTAAAGCCCAATCCATGTTCCGCAATCACTGTACAGATACTGCGGATTTCGGTCGCCTCCCACATCATTATCTCCTCTCCGAGTCGCCCGGCTTCAAAGCTCCGGACAGAACTGAAGCTTCAACTACTCTGAGACTGAGCGGGGACTGCTACACTACAGATTGGAGGGGGAGGGAGACAGGGTGGCAGGAGAGAAAGAGGGGGGGGAGGTGGGAGGATGAAGGTGGGGGAAAGAGGAATAGGGAGGAAAAGGAATGGGGGGAGAGGGAGAGAGATGAAGGGGAGAGAGAGAGAGAGAGGAAGGGGAGAGCGAGAGAGAGAGAGGAAGGGGAAGGAGAGAGAGAGAGGAGGAAGGGAGAGAGAGAGAGAGAGAGGAGAGAGAGAGAGGAGAGAGAGAGAGAAGAGAGAGAGAGAGAGGCGGAGAGAGAGAGAGAGAGAGAGAGAAAGAGGAAGGAGGGAGAGAGAGAGGAAGGGGGAAAGAGAGAGAGAGGAAGGGGGAGAGAGAGAGGAAGGGGAGAGAGAGAAGGAAGGGGGGAGAGAGAAAGAGGAAGGGGGGAGAGAGAAAGAGGAAGGGGGAGAGAGAAAGAGGAAGGGGGAGAGAGAAAGAGGAAGGGGGAGAGAGAAAGAGGAAGGGGGAGAGAGAAAGAGGGAAGGGGGAGAGAGAAAGAGGAGGGGAGAGAGAAGAGGAAGGGGGAGAGAGAAAGAGGAAGGGGGGAGAGAGAAAGAGGAAGGGGAGAGAGAAAGAGGAAGGGGGGGAGAGAGAAAGAGGAAGGGGGAGTGAGAAAGAGGGAGAGGAAGAGGAGGGGGGAGAGGAAGAGGAAGGGGGAGAGGAATAGGAAGGGGGAGAGGAAGAGGAAGAGGAAGAGGAAGGGGGGGGGAGAGAGAAAGAGGGAGGGGGGAGAGAGAAAGAGGAAGGGGAATAGGAAGGGGGGGTAGGAAGGAGTAGAGGGATAGGAAGGGGGGATAGGAAGGGGAGAGAGAAAGAGGAAGGGGAGAGAGAAAGAGGAAGAGGGGGAGAGAGAAAGAGGAAGGGGGTAGGAAGGAGTAGAGGGATAGGAAGGGGGGGGATAGGAAGGGGAGAGAGAGAGAGAAAGAGGAAGGGGAGAGAGAGAGAAAGAGGAAGGGGGGGGAGAGAGAGAAAGAGGAAGGGGGAGAGAGAGAAGAGAGGAAGGGGGAGAGAGAAAGAGGAAGGGGGTAGAGGAAGGGGGAAAGAGAAAAAGGAGAGAGAGGAAGAGGAGGGGGGAGGGCGAGAAAGGTGGTAGAGTGAGAGACAAAGAGAAAGAGAAGGATCATGACGGGGAAGGAGGGATGAGGGTCAGAGAAGGGGGAAGGGGGGTTAGTGGGAGAATAGGGGAGGGAGGAGAGAAGGGAAAGAGAAAAGGTGTGGGGGATGTAGAAGGGGGTGAAAAAGGGATGGTGGTAGGAAGAAAGTGTGGGGTAGAGGAAGGTGGAGGGGGAGGGGGGATAGGAAGGTTGGGGGGGGGTGGGGAAAAGTGGAGTGAAAGGGGGGAGGAGAGAAAGAAGAGGGCAGTGGTGGTGGGCGAGAAGTGGTGGTAGGAAGAGGGGGGGGGGGGTGTTGAGACAGTGGTGGTCGGGGGGGGGGGGGTGAGAGAGAAAAAGTCAGTCAGACACGGAGTGCGGGATCGCGGCGCACCGCTGATCAGGGGATCGGGTTTGGAGCTCAGACATACAATGAAAAGGGCAATGATGACACATAATCAATAATCTCTCCCTTTCCAGGTTATTAAATAAACTTTTAGTGAAAGTTCAGTGGAGGCATCAAAATAAAGCATTAATCATGAATCCCTCTCACCTGCTTCTGTGCTGCAGATATTGGGACAGAACCTTTCAGTCCATTTACTCAAATCTTTCAGATGGAATGCTAAGTGGTGGGGGGAGGGGGGTTCTTTACTACAATCCCTGAAATAATCCTTGGAAACAGAAGCAAGGAGACATCCCCAGTGCAGTAAACCCGAGGACAATGCTGGGGATGCCAGATTCTATTATCTGAGCCAATAACAGGAGGCGGGGGATGAGGATTATGGGGGGAAATGTACATCACGGTGAATACTATTGCCATGGCTGCAAAAGGCGGCAATGTAAATGTTGGTAATGATAGAAATTAATGTAAAAGGAATTTTTTATATTTTAAAATTTGGAGCGTAACAAGCACTGCGCCACCAGAGTGCAGAGAGAGGACCCCCGACCGATCGTATCCCCCCCCCCCCCCCAGGATAGGACTGTCCTCACCTGCTCGGCCTTCTGATGGAACACGGCGGACATGGCCAGGATGGTGCTCCTCTCATCCAGAGCCGCCGCAAAGCTCTTCCACTCCTGATCCAGCTGGGTGGAGATCTGTTTGATCTGTTGGGAGGCGTAGTGACCGGCTTCACTCAGGCGGGAGGCCACCGACATGATGCGATTTATGTTGACGTACGCATTCTGAAACAACAAGAGAGTCATTGTGAATTGGGGGGGTCACCTATGGACATTGTGAATTGGGGGGGTCACCTATGGACATTGTGAATGGGGGGAGGGGTCACCTATGGACATTGTGAATTGGGGGGGGGGTCACCTATGGACATTGTGAATTGGGGGTCACCTAAGGACATTGTGAATTTGGGGGGTCACCTATGGACATTGTGAATTTGGGGGGTCACCTATGGACATTGTGAATTGGGGGGGTCACCTATGGACATTGTGAATTGGGGGGGGTCACCTATGGACATTGTGAATGGGGGGGTCACCTATGGAGATTGTGAATGGGGGGGGTCACCCATGGAGATTGTGAATGGGGGGGGTCACCTATGGACATTGTGAACTGGGGGGGTCACCTGTGGACATTGTGAACTGGGGAGGGTCACCTATGGACATTGTAAATGGGGGGGGGGGGTCACCTATGGACATTGTGAATTGGGGGTCACCTATGGACATTGTGAATTGGGGGTCACCTATGGACATTGTGAATTGGGGGTCACCTATGGACATTGTGAATTGGGGGGTCACCTATGGACATTGTGAATTGGGGGGTCACCTATGGACATTGTGAATTGGGGGGTCACCTATGGACATTGTGAATGGGGGGTCACCTATGGACATTGTGAATTGGGGGGTCACCTATGGACATTGTGAACTGGGGGGTCATTTATGGACATTATGTATTGGGGGGGGGTCACCTAGAGACATTGCAGATCAGGTCATCCAAAGACAATGTGAATTTGGTGGTGAGCTATGAATTTGGGGGGGGGGGTCGTCTAAGGGCAATGAATTCCACATCTAGAGACATCTTGAATTGGGGGGTCTAGAGAAATTGTGAAATAGGTAAGAGGGGAGGGTGAATTGAGGATGGGTAATCCAGACACATTTTGAATTGGGGGGGGGGGGGTCATCTAGAGACATTGTGAAATGGGGGGGGGAGTAATTTACAGACATTGAGAATTGGGGGGGGGGGGTTCATCTACAGATATTTTGAAGTGGAGGTCATCTGGTGGCATTGTGAATTGGAGGGGAGTCATCTAGAGACACTGTGAAATGGGGGAGGGAGTAATCAACAGATATTGTGAAATGGGGGGGGGTGTCATGTAGAGGCATTGTGAATTGGGGGGGTCACCTAAGGACACACTGAATTTTGGGATCATCTAGTGACATTGTGAAATGGCGAGAGGGTCATCTAAGGACATTGTGAATTGGGGAGGGGTCATTCAGAGACATTTTGAATTGGGGGGGGGGGTCATTTAGAGACATTTTGAATGGGGGGGGGGTCATTCAGAGACATTTTGAATGGTTGAATGGGGGGGTCATCTAGAGACATTATAGATATGGGGTGGTAATCTACAGACATTGTGAAATGGGGGGGTCATCTAGAGACATTGTAAATATGGGGGGATAATCTACAGACATTGTGAATCGGGTGGTCATCTATGGATGAGGATCATGTACAGATATTTGGAGACATAGTGAATTTGGGGGGGGGGGGGGGGGTCATCTACAGACATTGTGAAATGGGACTGGGGTGTAATCAACATTGTGAATTGGGGGGTCACCTATGAATATTGTGAACTGGGGAACTGGGGGGGGTCATCTAGGAGGCATTGCGAATCAGGGCGTCATCTAGAGATGTTGTGAATTTGGGGGTGAGCTAAAGATGGGGGGGGGGGGGGGGGATCATCTAAGGACACTGAATTTTGGGGTAATCTAAAAGGCATTTTAAATTGGGGTCAAAAGATATTGGGAATTTGTAGGTCATCTAGAGGCATTGTGCATCGGGGGGGGGGGGGGGGGATCGAGTCATCTAAGGACATTGTGAATGGGGGGTCATCCAAGGACATTGTGAATGGGGGGTCATCTAAGGACATTGTGAATGGGGGGTCATCCAAGAACATTGGTGAGTCAGTTGCCCCTCTCCTCGAAATGACGCAGAAACAAACCCCAATACTTCCTCCGGATCAACTGTGGGTATAGAATTGGGTATATGGGATTGTATGATTTTATTTTTTTTATTTTTTTTGTGGTTGAACTGGATGGACTTGTGTCTTTTTTCAACCTGACTAACTATGTAACTTTGATCAAAATATAGATAACGCCGCGCACCTCTTCATATGTTTTATATAACAAAATATAATTAACCATCAGATTATGATGTACACAGATGACAGTAAACAATCAGAACAAATAACAATATTTAAGATCTCTTGACAAACAATCCTTCGCATACAAAATAAAATTGAGAGACTTCCTTCTCCGCTGATGGGATGATGATAATTACATTATATATATATAAAATTGCACACAGATGATCAGTCTGATGGATAATTGATACATTGTTACAGAACACATTAGAAGAGTTGTGATGTATTACAACGTTGTATCTATTTTT
>CM053031.1:5403159-5571703 GCA_028564925.1 Lithobates sylvaticus | reverse complement strand
GAAAATAGAGGGGGGAGGAGAAACTTGGAGGACAGGGATGGGGTGGAGGGGAACAGAGAGAAAGACAAAGTAACGGGGGTGAGAGAGAAAGGACTCGCATACCTGTGCCACCTCCTCGAAGTCATCGTGCCGTTTCTGCAGAGCGCGGGCCCGGTGCAAAGACTTGCCCACACCCGTGTGTTTGCTCAGGAAGGCCTCTCCGTGATTCTCGATCCAATCCAGGACCTGCCGGGACACAAAAGAGTCATCAGACACCCTGTAAAATCTTGTAGAAAGTCTTCCAAGTAGAGTGGAGGATATTCTACCCACAAAGGAGGGAATCTCCATATTGATGGCCATGGATCCAACAAGCTCATTACAGGCGTTCTGGTCAGAGGTCCAGATATTGTACATGGAAGACACGCCCCCTCCCCATCTTATAACCCGTTCTGTTCTTAGTACCGCCATACATCCTTATGAGGAGTAGACAGATACACACATCATAGTGAATATATACCCAACGAATGGACATCTAATAAATAATATAGGAGAACAAACCCCTGATAAACGTTCCTCACATGCATGGGAATGTCGTAGCCTCCCTCCGGAGAAGATCTTCTTTCTCGATTTCATCCCTCCGTTTTATCTTTCTATTATTTATAATGAATCTGACCATTAAATATTCATCGGATCTCACTATACGTCTTGTTCTGTAGCGGTTACAAGCTGTAGTACAGCCCAGACACCCACACACATCACTGACTGACACAACGTCTTCTGAGTTCCGACACCCCCAACCCAACCGCAACCCAACCGCAACCCATTCCTCCGATTATATAAGTAGAGGGTGCACCACACCCAGGTCCGTCAGAGTCCAATGTGGTATTTGATTGAATATATTTGGTGGAACAAAAAAGAAAAGCCAACACGTTTTGGAGGTTCAAATACTTCCCCCTCATTGGGGCCACAATGTAAACTGATATTGCTATAAGGATACAATGCAAATAAAGCCCTGATGAAGGGGAGTGTGAACTGCCGAAACGTGTTTTTTATTTTTCCATTTATATGTGAAGATAAAAGTTTAAACACAACAATAAAACTTCTATTGTAAACCATTACTATAAATAACGAGTTAGAAAAAAAAAAAAATGGGTGAATTTATTCCTCCGACCTGAGAACAGCGATTGTCCTTCTAAAGCGGCTCACAGGCTGGAGATTGGTTTGGGGGAAATTACAGTTGAGAGGCGATGGATCCAGCACTGTGTTAGGTTCCCCTTGAATGTTTGGGGGTGCAAGGGCTCATTTACACTAGCAGCTGAAGGGCAGTAAAACCTTGTGGATTAGCTGCGTTTTTACTGCCCCCCCCCCAGCCACTCCATCTTTAGCTGTAGAGGCAGAAGTAATGGCAGGAATTATACCCCACTCACTTTCAGCAGGCGTAGCGCTGGCAGAGCATGACCCATTCAATGTGTGGTCATGCTAGTGCGCGGTTCAAGGGGTTAAAGGAAGCCGTGAGGAGGCAATACAACACCCCCGCCTGTCAAATGCTCTCTGAAGAGTGATCAGAATACAGATCGTTCTTAAAAGAGGAAAGCACTTGAATGAGCCCTAAACACAGTTTTGTGTTGTTTTTTTTTTATTTCAGGGTTTTATTATTATACTTGCATAGGTTGATAAAAGACCATCTAGATCAGGGGTCTCCAAAGTCTGGCCCCTGGGCCACATCCGCCCCGCTAGTACATTTTATTCAGTCTGCAGTTCCCAGACTGCACTGCTGCTAGTGCAAGTCCTTGCAACCCGCCGACGAAGCCCACCTTCTGCGACTTGACTTGGTTGCTAGGACTGCCAGCATTCTAGCAACCAATGAGATTATCAGTGCGGCACGCTCCCACCCGCTGTTTAAATTTGTATCCCTTCCACTAACGTAAGAGAAAAATGTGTGCTTGACATGCAAGTGCAGGGAGACTGATATGGGGGTGACCCTGATGGGGACACAGATGTGGGGAGGGACTCTGATGGGGACACAGATGTGGGGAGGGACTCTGATGGGGACACAGATGTGGGGAGGGACTCTGATGGGGACACAGATGTGGGGAGGGACCCCGACGGGGACACAGATGTGGGGAGGGACCCCGACGGGGACACAGATGTGGGGAGGGACCCCGACGGGGACACAGATGTGGGGGGAGATGCCGATGGCCCCCCACAGTCACATACTATTATTTTTACATTTATGTAGCTCTGACATATACCGCAGTGCTGTACAGAGAACACTGAACCAGTCACATCAGCCTCTGCACCAGAGGAGCTTACACTCTAATGCCCCCCCCCCCCCCAGTCACACACTATTATTATTATACATTTATATACAGTGGTGAAAATAATGCTGGTGTCCCCTGCAGATTATATAAGTTTTCCCACTTACAAAGAAATTAAGGGTCTATAATTTTTATCATAGGTGTATGTGCAGATGTGGGGGGAGACCCCGACGGGGACGCAGATGTGGGGGGGACACCCCGACGGGGACGCAGATGTGGGGGGGAGACCCCGACGGGGACGCAGAAGTGGGGGGAGACCCCGACGGGGACGCAGATGTGAGGGAAGACCCCGACGGGGACGCAGATGTGGGGGAAGACCCCGACGGGGACGCAGATGTGGGGGGGAGACCCCGACGGGGACGCAGATGTGGGGGGGAGACCCCGACGGGGACGCAGAAGTGGGGGAGACCCCGACGGGGACGCAGATGTGAGGGAAGACCCCGACGGGGACGCAGATGTGAGGGAAGACCCCGACGGGGACGCAGATGTGGGGGAAGACCCCGACGGGGACGCAGATGTGGGGGGGAGACCCCGACGGGGACGCAGATGTGGGGGGGAGACCCCGACCGGGACGCAGATGTGGGGGGAGACCCCGACGGGGCGTAGATGGGGGGGAGACCCCGACGGGGACGCAGATGTGGGGGGGAGACCCCGACGGGGACGCAGATGTGGGGGGGAGACCCCGACGGGGGCGCAGACGTGGGGGAGACCCCGACGGGGGCACAGACGTGGGGGAGACCCCGACGGGGGCACAGACGTGGGGGAGACCCCGACGGGGACGCAGACGTGGGGGAGACCCCGACGGGGGCACAGACGTGGGGGAGACCCCGACGGGGGCACAGACGTGGGGGCACAGATGTGGCAATCCAAATGGAATATTTCCTTATATAAGGCATTGCTTTTTAGGGACTTCCAAGGGCTTTAATATTGGTTGGGGGAATAAAGCACACATGGACCCCCCCCCCAGAATTAAAGGACAGAATTCCGGAAGGATAAAAGGTTATGGGGGTTTCCTCAGCCGGTCATTGCAACTGAAAAATGTTTCCTCCAATGCAATCGCCATCCATACAACTTGGAAGGAGTCCACGGGCCAAATTACTTTATTTTAATCTTCTTTTTTTATCTGATCCTTAAAATTAAAAATCAGAATAAGTGAGAAGCAGCGCAGAGAGGTACAAAGGATTGATCTGGAAACAATGGTGCCGGGTACACCCGGACTTTGTCACGACACCGGAGCAGGTTGGGGAGTGCCGAATATTCTGGATGTTGTTCTGAGGAATAATGATTTTTATTTGGTTGTTTTTTATGAGAGCCGCCACGAGCCCGAGTCACATCTGCTCGGAGGAGATAGGAAGCTCAGCGGCCCAGGCCGGCTCCGGGGGTCTCGGTGAACAATGGCGGGGGGCAGCGCTCTCAGGAGGGGCCTTTGTCTTCCCCCGTCTGGCCCATTGAGGGCTCCGTGTTTTACTGCTGCGTCTGATAATGGCTCGGAGGAGATAGAACGTCTTAATCAGTCATCGGAGGCAGGTCAGCCATTAAGGAGAGTCGTGTTCATCTGGGACCGCCACAATCGGGGAGGTTTATAGGGGACATTGTGACGGCCCTGTGAAGTCCCCCGCCGGGATCAGCGCCGCTAATTAGTTCTGTACACAACACAGCAGCTGCAAGGCGAAAAAAATCCACATGGCATGTCCGAGGGCACAGCCTACCCAGAATCCTTCACAACTCCTGCCAATGCAATAGCCAACAATGACACCAACATATACCGATATGCTGCCTGGTCAGTCTCTGCACCAGAGGAGCTTACACTCTAATGTCCCCCCCCCCCCAGAGTCACACACTATTATACATTTCTATAGCTCTGACATCTACCGCAGTGCTGTACAGAGATCACTGAGCCAATCACATCAGTCTCTGTACAGAGGAGCTTACACTCTAATGTCCCCTCCCCCACAGTCCCATCAGTCTCTGTACAGGGGAGCTTACACTCTAATGTCCCCTCCCCCTCACAGTCACACACTATTATTATTATACATTTATATAGCTCTGACATATACCGCAGTGCTGTACAGAGATCACTGAGCCAATCACATCAGAGGAGCTTGCACTCTAATGCCCTCACCTTTCCTATTCTATCCAAATCATTACAAGTTTTGCCCCCGGGCACATTTTCGGGCTCTTTCTCTGGACGGAGAGCCGTCATTATCAGACGCTGACAAATAATAATAGTAATATTGTAAGAAATCTGCGGAGCCGCTCTGCAATCAGCAGACCTCACAGACGCCGGGAGAAAGCTGGTCACCATGGAAACTGTAAACCGACGCGCCGCGCTCAGATGGCGAATTTATTTTGAACACGGGGAGGATCGTCGGCACGCCGGCCACATTTCACCTTCTTCCCATTTTTCTGGTCTGGAGACAACGTAACGCATTTCACGGCGGATTGTTCCGCACACAGTGGTAGCGGTGCGTGTGTCCGATGAAGAAGTGCGACCGCGAGATCGCTCTATAAAACAAAGCCGTATTGACGGCGGCCCACCCGCCGGGGTAATTATCAGCTTTTTATCAGAATTCTCAGAAATAGACTCGAGAACCTTCCGGCATCACAGGGCGATCGAAGGATGAGAACAATCGCTTCTAATTGGGCCGATTAGATCATACCGAGGATTAGATCATAAATGCGGCTGAATCACTCCGACTGACTGAGATCACCACCGACGTCTCAGAGCCTTCAAGGAAAAATACATCTGTGTCCCCATCAGAGTCTTCCCCACATCTGTGTCCCCATCTGTGGAGTTGGACTTTAAATTTCTGGTCTCCCAATTAGAGGCTATAGAAAATCCCCTATCAGAGTCTTCCTGCACATCTGTCACCCAGTGATAGAAATGTGAAAAGTAATCTGTTTTTATACCAGTGCACATCTGTGTCCCATTCAGAGCCTTTCCCCACATCTGTGTCCCCATCCGAGCATCTGTGTTCCCATCAAGGTCACCCCCACATCTGTGTCCCCATCAGAGCCTTCCCCCACATCTGTGCCCATCTGTGCCCCCCCATCAGAGTCTCCCCCACATCTGTGTCCCCATCAGAGTCTCCCCCACATCTGGGTCCCCATCAGAGCTTCCCCCACATCTGGGTCCCCATCAGAGTCTCCCCCACATCTGTGTCCCCATCAGAGCTTCCCCCCACATCTGGGTCCCCATCAGAGCTTCCCCCCACATCTGGGTCCCCATCAGAGCCTCCACACATCTATGTCCCCATCAGAGCCTTCCCATACATCTGTGTCCCCTTCAGAGTCTCCCCCCACATCTGTGTCCCAATCAGAGTCTTTCTGCACATCTGTGTCCCCATCAGAGCTTCCCCCACATCTGTGTCCCCATCAGAGTCTCCCCCACATCTGTGTCCCCATCAGAGTCTCCCCCACATCTGTGTCCCCATCAGAGTCTACCCTACATCTGTGTCCCCATCAGAGTCACCCCCACATCTGTGTCCCCATCAGAGCTTCCCCCCACATCTGTGTCCCCATCAGAGTCTCCCCCACATCTGTGTCCCCATCAGAGCTTCCCCCACATCTGTGTCCCCATCAGAGCTTCCCCCCACATCTGTGTCCCCATCAGAGTCTCCCCCACATCTGTGTCCCCATCAGAGTCCCCCATCACATCTGTGTCCCCATCAGAGCTTCCCCCCCACATCTGTGTCCCCATCAGAGCTGTCCCCCCACATCTGTGTCCCCATCAGAGTCTCCCCCACATCTGTGTCCCCATCAGAGCTTCCCCCACATCTGTGTCCCCATCAGAGCTTCCCCCACATCTGTGTCCCCATCAGAGCTTCCCCCACATCTGTGTCCCCATCAGAGTCTCCCCCACATCTGTGTCCCCCATCAGAGTCCCCATCAGAGTTTCCCCCACATCTGTGTCCCCATCAGAGTCTCCCCCACATCTGTGTCCCCATCAGAGCTTCCCCCACATCTGTGTCCCCATCAGAGTCTCCCCCACATCTGTGTCCCCATCAGAGCTTCCCCCACATCTGTGTCCCCATCAGAGTCTCCCCCCACATCTGTGTCCCCATCAGAGCTTCCCCCACATCTGTGTCCCCATCAGAGTCTCCCCCACATCTGTGTCCCCATCAGAGCTTCCCCCACATCTGTGTCCCCATCAGAGCTTCCCCCACATCTGTGTCCCCATCAGAGTCTCCCCCATAGCTGTGTCCCCATCAGAGCTTCCCCCACACCTGTGTCCCCATCAGAGACACATGGTGGTGCTCTGGGGTCCAATCTGTACGGTGTACGGGGTCCAATCTGTATGGTGTATGTCGGCACTAAATATGCTTGTAGTACACATGGTGGTGCTCCGGGGTCCCTCTGTACACCACTATGGTATATGTCAGCACTACAGATGGAGGTACTCCAGGGTTCCTCTGTACACCACTATGGTATATGTCAGCACTACAGATGGAGGTACTCCGGGGTTCCTCTGTACACCACTATGGTATATGTCAGCACTACAGATGGAGGTACTCCGGGGTTCCTCTGTACACCACTATGGTATATGTCAGCACTACAGATGGAGGTACTCTGGGGTTCCTCTGTACACCACTATGGTATATGTCAGCACTACAGATGGAGGTGCTCTGGGGTTCCTCTGTACACCACTATGGTATATGTCAGCACTACAGATGGAGGTGCTCTGGGGTTCCTCTGTACAGCACTATGGTATATGTCGGCACTACACACATCCAGTGTCTTTATTCTCATGCTGGCAGGAACACACATCCCTTCATAAGGTGACAACACTCACTCACTATACTAAATCTATGGAGAAGTGTTGTCCCCCCAGGACAGGAATACAGAACCCCTCCACCTCTCCTCTGTAACAGAGGGGAGGTGCTCTGTAGTCCACGTCATGAAGTACAGTGAATAGATACCGAACGGCCACTCTGAAGCCCTTCAATAGATTATCCCAATTTAAAACAAATGCAAGTCTCAGTGCGATCAGCACAAAGCGCCGTCGTCATGCTGGGACTTGTAGTTCTGGCACATCTGGAGAGCTGCAGACCAGCAGATGCACTTCCCAAGTCTCCGGCTTTGTGAGGCTTCAGCTGCAGTTTTTTTCCAAGTCTCAAATGAAAAACGGCGAATCCACATCGCGGCACATAATTTCCTCCGCCCGCCGAAGACCATGTTCATGACACAACCGCTGACAGCTCCAAATCAGCGCGCGGCAGAACGCCGCCGCCATCGCCGCAGCCCAAATACATCAATCTGATCCTGGCAGAGAGGACTCCGCGGGACGGGGGGGGGGGGGGGATCAATACTCTACAGACGGCTTACAAATACAGGAAAAGGTCTTTTTCTTCTGCCGGGGCCATGCATCAAAATCAGTGTCACCCTCTACTCGCCGCTCGGCGGGAAGAAGAGCGCGGTACAGGAGGACGCTAAAAGACAACAGGAGACGTCTAATCTCCATACCGCCATCAATATAATATATATATATATAATATATATATTTACTTATTTATTAGGAGAACGTTTGCCGGGCACTTCAATCACATCCATCCCAAAAGCAATATATAAAATGTTTGGAAGCAGAATTGCCACATTCCATATGTATTGGAAGATTTACAAAGTAACAAAACAAACAACAACATGTTCCATAAGCCTTTGTTCACATTGCCGCGACTTTGAACCCGACATCCCTGCGCAACTTCATCGCGGCTTGCGTACCATTTCTTTACCAGAAGTCAATGCAAGTCATGTTGAGGTTGCAGCAAAGTAGCGCAGGAACCTTTTTTCGAAGTTGGAGCGACTTGAGTCGCACAGATTAGAGCGGCTCCATTGCAGTTAATGGGGCGCGGCGTTGACATGCGACTTTGGACTCTCAAGTTGCACGACAAGACGCGGCAGCGTGAACCGGCGCTAAAGTATAACGTTTGTTACTTGCGTAAATCTTTCAATAAATTTTGAGTGCAGCAATCCCTCTTTGTAGTATATACACACACATGGTATATATTAATAACAATAATATACATATTACTAATCAGATATACAGGGGGTCCCCGAGTTTACGAACTCGTTAGGGACTGCCCGCCTGTTCTTAAGTCGGAAATGTTCGTAAGTCGGCCGCGCATGCGCAGACCGACAAATACGGACATTTCCGATGTTCTGTCTAATGCCGTTCTGCGCATGCGCAGCAAATTACGGACATTTCCGAAGTTTGCCGGCATTTTCCGAGGCTCCGTATGGCCGCGCATGCGCAGAACAGCCGGATTACGGCGGAAAATGGCGGAGGGTCCCCGCAGCGCCCCGTTCGTAAGTAGGGGATGTTCGTAGGTCGGGCGTTCGTAAGTCGGGGACCCCCTGTACAGTAAAACAAATAGTGCTGTGAAAAAGTATTTGCCCCTTCCTGTTTTTTTTTTTTTTGCATATTTGCCGCACTTAAATGATTCCGATCATCAAACAAATGTTATTATTACACAGAGATAAATGTATACATGATGGCGTTGAGCTGTGTGCGATACACAAATGTGTATCAGATCAATGACAACTAAAATATATGAAATATATAAAATACCATGTGATGATAAAAGCCTAAAACCAAATCTATGAAATCTATATAACGAAATGTGACATCAAACGAAAAAGAGAACAAATGAATAAAATGTGATAAAGTCCAACATGTACTCAGTTATCACACTGTTTATTCATTTGTTCTCTTATTCGTTTGATGTCACATTTCGTTTTATAGATTTTAGTTGTCATTAGACATGTGCAATTCGTTTCGTTTTTCGTTTTTTTTCGTTATTTTTGTTCGTTCGTTTTCGTTCGAATGAACGAATCGTTCGAATCGTACAAATCCGAATAACGAATCGTTTGAATCGCACGAATCCGAAAAACAACGAAAATTAGAAAAAAAAAAAAAAAATTAGAAACAACGAATGTACTAATGAAGAAAATCCGAAAAACGAAAACGAAAAAAAAAATTTGTACATTCGTAACTTTTTTTTTTTTGTTGAATTGGTAATTTTCCGTGTCTCTTACAATGGTGCTGCTAAACGTGCTTCGAATGGATTGAACAAAAAAAATTCGTACATTCGTAACTTTTTTTCGATTCGTAACTTTTTTTTTCGATTCGTTAACTTTTTTTTTTCCATTTGTAACTTATTTTTTTTTTTCGATTCGTAATGAATGGATTGAAGAAAAAAATTTGTACATTGGTAACTTTTTTTTCGATCCGTAACTTTTTTTTTTCTATTCGTAAATTATTAAAATGTAATAATAGCATACACATTACATAAAATTATGAATTATGCTCCGATTACGAATCTACGAATGTACGAATAAATACGAATGCGTCCGAAAATTAAACTAACGAAAAACTAATCAATGAAAAAATAACTCTTATGAATGTACAAATCGTTACAAATACGAACACAGACGACTTGCGAATGTACAAATCGGTACGAATCAACGGAAACGAAAAAAACGAAACGAAAATAAACGAATTTTTTTGTTGTGCACATGTCTAGTTGTCATTGATTTGATACACATTTGTATATCACACACAGCACAACGCCATCACGTATACATTTACATATTTTTTTCTGCTTAGGATCAGTTATTCAGGTGCTTGCTGTGGTGTATTCAGCTTTTTTTTAGCTTATTTTGCTTTGGTATACGTCTGTACTACACACATCTGTAGTGTCTTTATTCTCATGCTGCCAGTAACTAGACATGTGCAATTCGTTTAGTTTTTTTTCGTTATTTTCGTTCATTCGTTATCGTACGAATGAACGAACGATCCGCTAAAAATTTTAACGAATAACGAAACGTTCGAATCGAACGAATCCAAAAACAACGAAAATCCGAAAAAAAAAAAAAATTAGAAACAACGAATGAAGAAAATCCGAAAAACGAAAACAGGAACAACGAAAATCAAAATGAAAATGAAAAATTCGTACATTCGTAACTTTTTTTTTTTTGTTGAATTGGTAATTTTCCGTGTCCCTTACAATGGCGCTGCTTAACGTGCCTCGAATGGATTGAACGAAAAAAATTCGTACATTCGTAACTTTTTTTTTTTTTTTGCGATTCGTAATTTTCTGTGTCTCTTACAATGGCGCTGCTTAAACGTGCTTCGAATGGATTGAACGAAAAAATTCGTACATTCGTAACTTTTTTTTTGTTTTGAATTGGTAATTTTTCGTGTCCCTTACAATGGCGCTGCTTAACGTGCTCGAATGGATTGAACGAAAAAATTCGTACATTCGTAACTTTTTTTTTTTTTTGCGAATCGTAATTTTCTGTGTCTCTTACAATGGCGCTGCTTAACGTTGCTCGAATGGATTGAACGAAAAAATTTGTACATTCGTAATTTTTCAATTCGTAATTTTTCGTGTCTCTTATAATGTAATAATAGCATACACATTACATAACATTATGAATTATGCTCCGATTACGAATCTACGAATGTTACGAATAAATACGAATGCGTCTGAATTTCGAATAAACGAAAATTAAACTAACGGAAAAACGAATTAACGAAAAAATAACTCCAAAGAAAATACGAATCGTTACGAATACGAACACCGACGACTTACGAATTTACGAATCGTTACGAATCAACGGAAACAAAAAAAACGAAACGAAAAATAAACAAATTTTTTTGTTGTGCACATGTCTACCAGTAACACACTTCTCGTCATCAGGTGACAACACTCATTATACTGAATCTATGGAGAAGTGTTGTTGCCCCAGGACAGGATTACAGAACCCCTCCATCTAGTAGGTGTATGAATGTGAGTTGGGGACTTTAGACTGTAAGCTCCTTGGGGGCGGGGACTGATGTGAATCTATAATAATATACAGTAAAACCTTGGATTGTGAGCATAATTCGTTCCAGAAACATGCTTGTAATCCAAAGCACTTGTATCTCAAAGTGAATTTCCCCATAAGAAATAATGGAAACTCAAATGATTCGTTCCACAACCGTTTACTAATAGGTCCTTCAGTTTATAGTCCATATAAAGAGATTATAGCGATGTGATTGGTTGCGTAACCATAAAATGTCCATCCACAAATGGAAGACTCCGCCAGGGGGATTAGAAGCAAAATCCAGCAGGAGCTCCAGAGTTTAAAAGAGAAGAGAGGAGCCTCTAAGTGTAGCAATATGTTGCTAAATGTTGCATCTTCATTAACCGGTTCCCGACCGGCGCACGACGATATACGCCAGCAGAATGGCACGGACAGGCAGGAGGGCGTATATATAAGTCCCTCCTTAATGCCGTCCGTGCCATCGGGAGCGACGCACTCCCGCGCCATCGGGAGCGACGCACTCCCGCGCCGGCCGGGACCCCCGTGGGTCCGGTCGCGGTTCCTGCGGACTGGATCGCTGCGAGGACACCCGCGATTGTCTCACGAGAAGGCTGAACGGGGAGATGCGGAAATACACAGCATCTCCCCGTTCTGCCTCGCAACTAGTGACGCCGATCTCCCTGTGATTGGAGCAGAGATCAGCATTCACTAGCTGACAGCCACGCCCCCACCCACAGTAAGAAACACACCCCTAGGCATACTTAACCCCTACACTGCCCCCTTGGGGTTAACCCCTTCACTGCCAGTTTCATTTATACAGGAATTAATGCATTTTAAATAGCATTGATTGCTGTATAAATGACAATGGTCCCAAAAATGTGTCAATAAATGTCCGATGTGTCCGCCATAATTGTCGCAGTCACAATAAAAATCGCTGATCGCCGCCATTACTAATAAAAAAAAAAAATAATTAATAAAAATGCTATTAAAACTATCCCCTATCTTGTAAACGCTATAACTTCTGCGCAATACCAATCAATAATCGCTAATTGCGGTTTTTTTTTTTGGCTGCAAATTGGTCCGGGTCTGAAAGTGGTTATATGTAACCATATTACTACACTTGGAGGCGCCTCTCTTCTCTTTTATACTCAGTTGTGACATGGACGCTACTTGTATATCAAGTCAAAATTTATAAAAAAAACATTTTGCTCGTCTTGCAAAACACTCTCAAACCAAGTTACTCTCAAACCAAGGTTTTCCTGTGTATGGATGTAAAGGGCAGCGCTATACAAGGACCTGTGATAAATAATAAAATAACACAGCGGCTTGGTAACATCACCTGCTGCACGTCCTGCTGAAAGACGCAGAGCTGTAGCCGCTGGTGGAGCCGGACCTTGCGGTGCTGCCATATACTTTCCAGGCGGCGCTGGTGATGAAGGACTTCGTGGACCACGTCGAGGACCTGGTGGACAGCCTTGGAGTAGTTGGCGGTGGCAGTGAGGGACTCTGCGTTGCCGGGGCTGAGCGGACGCTGCAATACATCCAGCAAAGCCTTCCCGTCCTGACTGACCTGTATGGAGAAGAGAGTGAGGACTGTACATAGGACCACAGAAGAGTACAACCAGCACACAATACAAGACTGGCGATTAGAAATCAGTTTTCCAGTTAGGACTGAAAATGGGGAACCAACAACAAAAGCCCAAGAGACCAGGGGCGTACCTAGTGCATTTGGCACCCGGGGCGGATCCTATATCTGGCACCCCCACCTTAAAACGTAAAAACACCCCACTGTGCTCCCTGCATACCTCTGTATCCTTAAATATCTCTTTGTCACTACTGTGTACATGACACACCCCCCTGCACCTCTGGACCCCTTTACATTACTCAGCACCCTGCACACCTTTACTTTACACAGCACCCTGCACCTCTGGACCCCTTTACATTACACTGCACCCTCCACCTCTAGACCCCTTTACATTACACAGCACCCTGAACATCTAGACCCCTTTACATTACACTGCACCCTGCACCTCTGGACCACTTTACATTACACAGCACCCTGCACTTCTGGACCCCTTTACATTTACACAGCACCCTGCACCTCTAGACCCCTTTACATTACACAGCACCCTGCACCTCTAGAACCCCTTTACATTACACAGCACCCTGCACCTCTGGACACCTGTATGTTACACAGACACCCCTCCCTAACAGCTCTGGACCCCCTGCATGTTACACAGACCCCCCCTGCACAACTCCACTACAGTGCAGACCCCCTCTTCAGTACAGACCCCCCTACAGTGAAGACCCCCCCCCTACAGTACAGACCCCCCCCCTTCAGTACAGACCCCCCCTACAATGCAAACCCCCCCCCCTACAATGCAAACCCCCCCCTTCAGTACAGAGTGACCCCCCCCCTTCAGTACAGACCCCCTACTACAATGCAGACCCCCCCCTACGACCCATAATGTACCTCGGAGGTGTGAGCGCGGGACACACAGCAGCGTGTCTACACGTGTAGACTACAAGGAGGAGGCGGAGCCAGCGGCTTCACTCTGCTCGGCGGTATGACACAGCCGAGACAGTTCAGAGCCGCGGAGAGCGGCGAACACCCTCACCCTCCTCTCACCTCACCTGCCGCTGACTGTCACTCACCGCGCCGCTGCGCAACTTATATCCACGCTCGGCGCGCTGTCCCCGCTTCCATCGTGGAGGGGGGCGCCGGCCTGACACCCCCCCCCCGCCCCCCACTTAGTACGCCACTGCAAGAGACATTGGGACTTCAAAACTTATTCGTTTAGAGAAAAATTAGAAAGTCCTCTTTTTGGTGAAGCTACTCACCTACAACAAGGAATTCCCAATGGGGACAACAGGAGGAGCACCGATCCAAATGGTGGAAGAATCCAAATTGCTTTAATTATTCCCAATATGTTCAGACAAAAATTTCAATGCGTTTCGGGGGCCAAACTGCTCCCCATTGATCAAGGTTCAGATAATTTAACAAAGTATTAAAGGACTCTATTTAACACTTCAACAGACTGATCTGTAGGAGATATACAGTATCTCACAAAAGTAAGTACACCCCTCAGTCACATTTCTTTTATCTTTTCATGTGACAACACTGAAGAAATGACCATTGTCTACAATGTAAAGTAGTGATTGTGTACAGCTTGTATAACAGTGTAAATTTGCTGTCCCCTCAAAATAACTCAACACTCAGCCATTAATGTCTAAACCGCTGGCAACAAAAGTCAGTACACCCCCTAATTGAAAATCTCCAAATTGGGCCCAATTAGCCATTTTCACTCCCCCGGTGTCATGTGACTCATTAGTGTTACAAGGTCTCAGGTGTAAATGGGGAGCAGGTGTGGTTAAATTTGGTGTTATCGCTCTCACTCTCTCATACTGGTCACTGGAAGTACAACATGGCACCTCATGGCAAAGAACTTTCTGAGGATCTGAAAAAAAGAATTGTTGCTCTACCTAAAGATGGCCGAGGCTATAAGAAGATTGCCGAGACCCTGAAACTGAGCTGCAGCACGGTGGCCAAGACCATACAGCGGTATAACAGGACAGGTTCCCCTCAGAACAGGCCTCGCCATGGTCCACCAAAGAAGTTGAGGTCACGTGCTCAGGGTCATATCCAGAGGTTGTCTTGCTGCAGAGGTTGTAGGGGTGGGGGGGTCAGCCTGTCAGTGCTCAGACCATACGCCACACACTGCATCAAATTGGTTTGCATGGCTGTCGTCCCAGAAGGAAGCCTCTTCTAAAGATGAAGCACAAGAAAGTCCGCAAACAGTTTGCTGAAGACAAGCAGACTAAGGACATGGATTACTGGAACCACGTCCTGTGGTCTGATGAGACCAAGATAAAGGTATTTGGTGTCAGATGGTGACAAGCGTGTGTGGGGGCAACCAGGTGAGGAGGACAAAGACAAGTGTGTCTACAGTCAAGCATGGTGGTGGGAGTGTCATGGGGGGGGGAGTGTCATGGTGGGGGGAGTGTCATGGTGGTGGGAGTGTCATGGTGGTGGGAGTGTCATGGTGGTGGGAGTGTCATGGTCTGGGGCTGCATGAGTGCTGCCGGCACTGGGGTGGCTACAGATCATTGAGGGGACCATGAATGCCAACATGTACTGTGACATACTGAAGCAGAGCATGATCCCCTCCCTTCAGAGACTGGGCCGCAGGGCAGTATTCCAACATGATAACCACCCCAAACACACCTCCAACACCACCACTGCCTTACTAAAGAATCTGAGGGTAAAGTTGATGGACTGGCCAAGCATGTCTCCAGACCTAAACCCTATTGATCATCTGTGGGACATCCTCAAACGGAAGGTGAAGGAGCGCAAGTTCTCCAACATCCACCAGCTCCGTGATGTCATCATGGGGGAGGGGAAGAGGACTCCAGTGACAACCTGTGAAGCTCCGGTGACCTCCATGCCCAAGAGGGTTAAGGCAGTGCTGGAAAATAATGGCGGCCACACAAAATATTGACACTTTGGGCCCAATCTGGAGATTTTCACTTAGGGGTGTACTGACTTTTGTTGCCAGCGGTTTAGACATTAATGGCTGTGTGTTGAGTTATTTTGAGGGGACAGCAAATTTACCCTGTTATACAAGCTGTACACTCACTACTTTACATTGTAGACAAGTGTCATTTCTTCAGTGTTGTCACATGAAAAGATTTACAAATATGTGAGGGGTGTACTTACTTTTGTGAGATACTGCAGCTGGATGATCAGTGAAGAGCTGGGCCGGTATCAGCAGTGGAAGAATGAGAAGTTTTGGTTTCCGAAATGCATTGGTGTCTTTATCAGATTATACTGTGAACAATTAAAACAAAACCTCCCTATATACTTGGCCTACAGAAGACCTGACATTGGCGCAGGCGGCGAGGGGTCGCCCCCGGGTACAGCTCTCCCAGTGACCTCTCATAACACATAGGACACAATGGGGGGTGGGGGGGGGGTCACTCACCTCGGTGTAGGCCTGTGTCACCTCCTCATACAGAGTCTGATGATGATGGATGGCCATTTCCAGTGCCTGCATCTCCGAGGGCAGACCGCCGTCGTTACACATCTTACACCACGTGTCCACGCCCGAGAGGAACTGCAACACAATCCAACCAGTCAGAAAAGCAGGAGAGAGAAGACCGCATATCCATTCACAACATCAGTCCCTGAACATGGTGACCCCCAGATACCAGGTAAAGGGGCAGTACCGAGCACCCCCAGGGCAAAAGTGAGGAACTGCACCCCCTCCCCCACTGACAATACATACCACAGAATGGGTTTATGGCCCTGTGCCCATTTTCTCAGCCTTCTTGTTTCGCTCTGCCCAGGGCGGCTTTCCCTCCTGCCCACCCCTTGTCCCGGACATTCTAAGGGGCTTATTTATAAACTACTATTAAAGCTGAACTCCGGGCACTAAAACAGTTCAGAGTTCTCCTTCACTTCCTGTCCTACTGACAAGGTTTTTCCAGACAGGAAGTGAGGAAAAATCTGTAAAGGGGACATCAGGGATGAGGGAATAATTGGCTCATGACTGATATTTGGACATTCGTCCTCACACTGAGCACACATTACATACAGACAACTGAGGACAGAATTTAGCTGAATTGTATGATCAGCCAGACTCTATATTCCAGGGGGGGGGGGGGTGACGACTATGTTCCAGGGACAGGGGGGGGGGCTCTATATTGCAGGGACATGGGGGGGGGGGGGGGGGGCGACTCTATATTACAGGGACATGAGGGGGGGGGGGGGGGGTGACTCTATATTCCAGGGACATGGGGGGGGTGACTCTATATTCCAGGGACATGGGGGGGGTGACTCTATAATTCCAGGGACATGGGGGGGGTGACTCTATAATTCCAGGGACATGGGGGGGGGGCTCTATAATTCCAGGGACGGGGGGGGGGGGGGAGACTCTATATTCCAGGGACGGGGGGGGGCTATAAATTCCAGTGACGGGGGGGGGCTCTATATTCCAGGGACGGGGACCATCAGTAATCGCTGTGAGTAAAGCCCAATCCATGCTCAGCAATCACTGTACAGATACTGCGGATTTCGGTCGCCTCCCACATCATTATCTCCTCTCCGAGTCTCCCGGCTTCAAAGCTCCGGACAGAACTGAAGCTGCAACTACTCTGAGACTGAGCGGGGACTGCTACACTACAGATTGGAGGGGGGGAGGGAGACAGGAGAGAAAGAAGAATAGGGGTGAGAGGAAGAGGAAGGGGGTAAAGCAAGGGGGGGAGAGAGGGGGAGAGAGAAAGAGGAATGGAGAGAGAGAGAAGGAGAGAGAGAGAGAGAGAGAGGAAAGAGAGGGATGAGAGAGAGAGAGAGAGAGAGAGGAATGGAGGGAGAGAGAGAGAGAGAGAGAGAGGAATGGAGGGAGAGAGAGAGAGAGAAGAGGAAGAGAGAGAGAGAGATGGAGAGAGAGAGAGAGAGAGAGGAGAGAGCGAGAGGAGAGAGAGAGAGAGAGAGAGAGAGAGAGAGAGCTGGAGAGGGAGAGAGAGGGAGAGAAAGGAGGGAGAGAGAGACGGGGGGGGGGAAGAGAGAGGAGAGGGAGGAGAGAAGAGAGAGAGAGAAGAGAGAGGAGAGAGAGAGAGAGAGAGAGAGAGAGAGGGGGGGTAGAGGAGGGGGAGAGAGAGAGAGGAGAGAGAGGAGAGGAGGAGGAGAGAGAGAGAGAGAGAGAGAGAAAGAGGGGATAGAGAAAGAGGAGAAGGGGGGAGGGGGCGGAAGAGAGAGAGAGAGAAAGAGGAAGGGGGGGAGAGGAGAGAAAGAGGAAGGGGGGGGAGAGAGGAAAGAGGAAGGGGGGGAGAGAGAGAAGAGGAAGGGGGGAGAGAAGAGAGGAAGAAGGAAGGGGGGGGAGAGAGGAAAGAGGAAGGGGGGGAGAGAGAAGAGAGGAAGGGGGGGAGAGAGAAAGAGGAGTGGGGGGAGGAGAGAGAAAAGAGGAAGGGGGGGAGAGAGAGAAGGAGGAGAGGGGGGAGGGAGAGAAAGAGGAAGGGGGGGGAGAGAGGAAAGAGGAAGGGGGGGAGGAGAGAAGAGGAAGGGGGGGGGAGAGAGGAGAAAGAGGAAGGGGGGGGATAGAGAGAAAAGAGGAAGGGGGGGGGAGAGAGAAAGAGGAAGGGGGGGGGGGGAAGAAAGAGGAGGGGGGAGGAGAGAAAGGGAAAAGGGGGGGGGGAGAGAAGGAAGGAAGGAGGGGGGGGAGAGAAAGAGGAAGAGGGAGAGGGGAGAGGAAAGAGGAAGGGAAGGAGGGAGAGAGAAGAGGAAGGGGGGGGAGAGAAAGAGGAAGAGGAGAGAGAAAAGAGGAAGGGGGAGAGAGAGGAAGGGAAGGGGGGGAAGGGGAGGAGAGAAAGGGGAGGAGGGGGGGGAGAAGAGGGGGTGGAGGGAGGAGAGGAAGAGGAAGGGGGGGAGAGAAAGAGGAAGGGGGGGAGAGAAAGAGGAATAGGAAACGGGGAGAGGAAGAGGAAACGGGGAGAGGAAGAGGAAACGGGGGAAGAGGAAACGGGGGGAAGAGGAAACGGGGGGGAAGAGGAAACGGGGGGAAGAGGAAACGGGGGGAAGAGGAAACGGGGGGAAGAGGAAACGGGGGGAAGAGGAAACGGGGAGAGGAATAGGAAGGGGGAAGAGGAAGGGGGAGAGGAAGAGGAAGAGGAAGGGGGGAGAGGAAGGGGGAAAGAGAAAAAAAAGAGGAAGAGGAGGGGGGGGCGAGAAAGGTGGTAGAGTGAGAGACAAAGAGAAAGAGAAGGATCATGACGGGGAAGGAGGGATGAGGGTCTGGAAGGGGGAAGGGGGGTTAGTGGAAGAATAGGGGAGGGAGGAGAGGAGGGAGATAGAAAATGTGTGGGGGATGTAGAAGGGGGGTGAAAAGGGGATGGTGGTAGGAAGAAAGTGTGGGGTAGAGGAAGGTGGAGGGGGAGGGGGGATAGGAAGGTGGAGGGGGAGGGGGGATAGGAAGGTGGAGGGGGAGGGGGGATAGGAAGGTGGAGGGGGAGGGGGGATAGGAAGGTTGGGGGGGGGGAGATGATGGGGAAAAGGGAAGTGAAAGGGGAGAGGAGAGAAAGAAGAGGGCAGTGGTGGTGGGCAAGAAGTGGTGGTAGGAAGAGGGGGGGGGGGGTGTTGAGACAGTGGTGGTAGAGGGTGGGGGGGGGATGGAAAGTGAGAGAGAAAAAGTCAGTCAGACACGGAGTGCGGGATCGCGGCGCACCACTGATCAGGGAATCGGGTTTGGAGCTCAGACATACAATGAAAAGGGCAATGATGACACATAATCAATAATCTCTCCCTTTCCAGGTTATTAAATAAACTTTTAGTGAAAGTTCAGTGGAGGCATCAAAATAAAGCATTAATCATAAATCCCTCTCACCTGCTTCTGTGCTGCAGATATTGGGACAGAACCTTTCAGTCCATTTACTCAAATCTTTCAGATGGAATGCTAAGTGGGGGGGGAGGGGGGTTCTTTACTACAATCCCTGAAATAATCCTTGGAAACGGAAGGAGACATCCCCAGTGCAGTAAACCCGAGGACAATGCTGGGGATGCCAGATTCTATTATCTGAGCCAATAACAGGAGGCGGGGATGAGGATTATGGGGGGAAATGTACATCACAGTGAATACTATTGCCATGGCTGCAAAAGGCGGCAATGTAAATGTTGGTAATAATAGAAATTAATGTAAAAGGAATTTTTTATATTTAAAAATTTGGAGCGTAACAGTGCGGATTGCAGAGAGAGGACCCCCAACCGATCTTACCCCACCCCCCCAGGATAGGACTGTCCTCACCTGCTCGGCCTTCTGATGGAACACGGCGGACATGGCCAGGATGGTGCTCCTCTCATCCAGAGCCGCCGCAAAGCTCTTCCACTCCTGATCCAGCTGGGTGGAGATCTGTTTGATCTGTTGGGAGGCGTAGTGACCGGCTTCACTCAGGCGGGAGGCCACCGACATGATGCGATTTATGTTGACGTACGCATTCTGAAACAACAAGAGAGTCATTGTGAATTGGGGGGGGTCACCTATGGACATTGTGAAATGGGGGGGGGGTCACCTATGGACATTGTGAACTGGGGGGGGGGGGTCAACCATGGACATTGTGAAATGGGGGGGGGGGTCACCTATGGACATTGTGAAATGGGGGGGGGTCACCTATGGACATTGTGAACTGGGGGGGGGGTCAACCATGGACATTGTGAACTGGGGGGGGTCACCTATGGACATTGTGAATTGGGGGGTCATTTATGGACATTGTGAATTGGGGGGTCATTTATGGACATTATGTATTGGGGGGGGGTCACCTAGAGACATTGCAGATGAGGTCATCCAAAGACAATGTGAATTTGGTGGTGAGCTATGAATTGGGGGGGGGGGGTCGTCTAAGGACAATGAATTCCACATCTAGAGACATCTTGAATTGGGGGGGTCTAGAGACATTGTGAAATAGGTAAGAGGGGAGGGTGAATCGAGGATGGGTAATCCAGACACATTTTGAATGGGGGGGGGGTCATCTAGAGACATTGTGAAATGGGAGGGGGGGTAATTTACAGACATTGAGAATTGGGGGGGGGGGGTCATCTACAGATATTTTGAAGTGGAGGTCATCTGGGGACATTGTGAATTGGAGGGGGGGGGGGGAGTCATCTAGAGACACTGTGAAATGGGGGGAGGGAGTAATCAACAGATATTGTGAATTGGGGGGGGTCGCCTAAGGACACACTGAATTTTGGGATCATCTAGCGACATTGTGAAATGGCGAGAGGGTCAGCTAAGGACATTGTGAATTGGGGAGGGGTCATTCAGAGACATTTTGAATGGGGGGGGCATCTAGGGACATTGTAAATATGGGGGGATAATCTACAGACATTGTGAATCGGGTGGTCATCTATGGATGAGGATCGTGTACAGATATTTGGAGACATAGTGAATTTGGGGGGTGGGGGTCGTCTACAGACATTGTGAAATGGGACGGGGGTGTAATCAACATTGTGAATTGGGGGGTCACCTATGAACATTGTGAACTGGGGAACTGGGGGGGGGGGTCATCTAGAGATGTTGTGAATTTGGGGGTGAGCTAAAGACATTGTTAAATGGGGGGATCATCTAAGGACACAGAATTTTGGGGTAATCTAAAAGGCATTTTAAATTGGGGTCAAAAGATATTGGGAATTTGTAGGTCATCTAGAGGCATTGTGCATCGGGGGGGGGGCATCTAAGGACATTGTGAATGGGGGGGGGGGATGGTGGGCGTGGGGTCATCTAAGGACATTGTGAATGGGGGGGGGGGGGCATCTAAGGACATTGTAAATGGGGGGTCATCCAAGGACATTGGTGAGTCAGGTGCCCCTCTCCTCGAAATGACGCAGAAACAAACCCCAATACTTCCTCCGGATCAACTGTGGGTATAGAATTGGGTATAGGGGATTGTATGATTTTATTTTTTTATATTTTTTTTGTGGTTGAACTGGATGGACTTGTGTCTTTTTTCAACCTGACTAACTATGTAACTTTGATCAAAATATAGATAACGCCGCTCACCTCTTCATATGTTTTATATAACAAAATATAATTAACCATCAGATTATGATGTACACAGAGGACAATAAACAATCAGAACAAATAACAATATTTAAGATCTCTTGACAAACAATCCTTCGCATACAAAATAAAATTGAGAGACTTCCTTCTCCGCTGATGGGATGATGATAATTACATTGATCTATATATATATATATTTATATATATATATATATTATATATATTATATATATATATATATATATATATATATATATAATATATATATATATATAGATCAAAGTATCAAAAATTTGTTGCACACAGATGATCAGTCTGATGGATAATTGATACATTGTTATAGAACACATTAGAAGAGTTGTGATGTATTACAACGTTGTATCTATTTTTTGATGTTCCACTATTTGGATCAGATTTGCCCTTTCTGGAGATGGGAGGGGCTCTGAATTGGGGCTATTTAACAATTCGTTGGATTTTAGGTGACCTCTGACCCCTGACTATCAGACTGAAGTGTGAAATTCATGCAAATAAATAAATCCAGATAAAGGTCAGATATAAATCTTCCACACACAGCCAGGATCCGTTCTAAGAAATCTGAATATTCAGCACCGCAAAAAGTTCCTAAAGGTGAGTCCCGGCTGAGAGAGGACGTTTTCTAGGCTGCAGACAGCAATAACTAAAGAGCCTCTAATCCGGAAATTCATCCTCTTCTTGCAGTTCCATTTAAATAAAATCCTCATCACGGCGTGACGGCGGCGAGAATTTTGGATTGCTTGGGTATAATGCGGTAATTAAATGACCGTATTTCAAGTATTTCAGATTGCACTCCGCGCGCCGCGTCCTTTTCCGCTCGACTTGTCTTTCGGTAAAGTAAACCAAATGCAACTTGACATACAGAGAGGATAAGACGAATCCCTAAACCGCCATATTATACTGATGTGCGCCGCGGCCAGGCCGGCTCATTTTGTTTTAATTATTTTCACATCAGTGGCTCGCACGCAATTTTCTTTAATAAGGCAGATTAATCATGCTACGGGCTCCGCCGTAATTCAATGATACTAAAAAAAAAAAGAAGATTTTCTTAATCACCCCGCTGCGTCCGAGCGAACATTTCACTCATCGCCCACCTGTCACTCGCGGGCCTGGTCTAAGGGGGGGGGGGGGTCAGACGCCGCAGTCAGAGAGGTCAGGGGTCAGAGTCAGGACCTGTAGGACCCCGACCGTCCAGCCGCAAGGCACGGCGGCATCAGCTGGTGCTGGAACACATCTCCCATGATGCTCCGGGGCAGCGCAGGGTGACATTGCTTTCTAAATAAATCTGGTAATAGAACTCAATTAATTAGGGAAGAGCGAACACGGCAGGAAGGCCACCAACACTGAACCCCCATTGAAGTCTATGGGAGGCAAAACTATCCCCCCCCCCCCCTGCCCCTTCCTGTACCAGGTCCATACCAGGACACGCGCCTTTCAACATTAAGAGGGTACTCTGTCAAGGGGGCATAAATAGTCACCCCCTTTCCCTGGCAAGGCACTTTTTTTCCCAATGTTGAGGGCCAAGAGCCTCTTCCCCAAATTTAAATAGGAATGTGGGGGTATGGTTGGGGGACTTATCAGATTTAGGAAGGGGGCACCCAGGTATGCGTTCCCTCCCAGAGCAATTAGTACAGGGGTTCAACAAGTACCCTTTATTACCCATTGCCAAAAATATCAAAAATAAAATAAATACAGACACCTTGAAAATGGTTCTTTAGAATACAAAAAAATGTAAATGATGTCCTCTGAAGTAAATGCATCACCAATCACAGCGACCCACCGTCCAATGACATTTCCCCGCTGCAACCATAACCCACCGCCCAATGACATTTCCCGACTTCAGCCATGACCCACCGCCCAATGACATTTCTCAGCTGCAGCCATAACCCACCGCCCAATGACATTTCCCTACTTCAGCCATAACCCACCGCCCAATGACATTTCCCAGCTGCAGCCATAACCCACCACCCAATGACATTTCCCAGCTTCAGCCATGACTCACCGCCCAATGACATTTTCCGGCTAAAGCCATGACCCACCGCCCAATGACATTTCCCGACTTCAGCCATGACCCACCGCCCAATGACATTTCCCAGCTGCAACCATAACCCACCACCCAATGACATTTCCCAGCTTCAACCATAACCCACCGCCCAATGACATTTCTCAGTTGGAGCCATAACCCACCGCCCAATGACATTTCCCAGCTTCAGCCATGACCCACCGCCCAATGACATTTCTCAGCTGCAGCCATAACCCACCGCCCAATGACATTTCCCAGCTGCAGCCATAACCCACCGCCCAATGACATTTCCCAACTTCAGCCATGACCCACCGCCCAATGACATTTCCCAGCTGCAACCATAACCCACCGCCCAATGACATTTCCCAGCTGCAACCACAACCCACCGCCCAATGATATTTCCCAGCTGCAGCCATAACCCACCGCCCAATGACATTTCCCAGCTGAAACCATAACCCACCGCCCAATGACATTTCCCAGCTGCAACCATAACCCACCGCCCAATGACATTTCTCAGCTGCAGCCATAACCCACCACCCAATGACATTCCCCAGCTGCAACCACAACCCACCGCCCAATGATATTTCCCAGCTTCAACCATAACCCACCGCCCAATGACATTTCCCAGCTTCAACCATAACCCACCGCCCAATGACATTTCCCGACTTCAGCCATAACCCACCGCCCAATGACATTTCCCGACTTCAGCCATGACCCACCGCCCAATGACATTTCCCGACTTCAGCCATGACCCACCGCCCAATGACATTTCTCAGCTTCAGCCATGACCCACCGCCCAATGACATTTCCCGACTTCAGCCATGACCCACCGCCCAATGACATTTCCCGACTTCAGCCATGACCCACCGCCCAATGACATTTCTCAGCTTCAGCCATGACCCACCGCCCAATGACATTTCCCAGCTTCAGCCATGACCCACCGCCCAATGACATTTCCCAGCTGCAACCATAACCCACCGACCAATGACATTTTCCAGCTTCAGCCATAACCCACTGCCCAATGACATTTCCCGACTTCAGCCATGACCCACCGCCCAATGACATTTCTGGGCTTCAGCCATAACCCACCGCCCAATGACATTTCCCAGCTGCAACCATAACCCACCGCCCAATGACATTTCTGGGCTTCAGCCATAACTCACCACCCAATGAGATTTCCCAGCTGCAACCATAACCCACCGCCCAATGACATTTCCCAGCTGCAGCCATAACTCACCACCCAATGAGATTTCCCGGCTGCAACCATAACCCACCGCCCAATGACATTTCCCAGCTGCAGTCACCACCCCACAAGGTGCTGCTGCACTCATGTGCCTAAATGACAGACTCCGACAAAGATGAGGATCCTGGGTGACGTCATTGGCCGTATGTGGTCAATGATATCACTCAGGACTCACCGCTGGTTGTTTTCATTCTGGTATTTCATGGCCAACCAGCATAGATAGCAATGGGGACAAAGTAGTGCGACTATAAAGAGAACCCAGTAATAAAGGATTTGGGTGTCTATTTCTGGGTTACAAAACTCATTCACTTGAGGGAAGGGTGAGGGGGAAGTATCTGGGGGGGGCCCCTTATTAAGCCCCCCCCCCCCCCCCCCCCCCCCCCCCGAGTCCACAGACCCCCACAACCACCAGGCCAGGGTTGTGGAGAAGAGGCCTTTGATCAACATTGGGACAAGGTGCTTTGCTTGGGGGAGGCATGCTGTGGTCATGTGGAAAGGTTTGGTGGGGCGGGGGCAGGGCCGTGGATAAGGGGGTACTTATTGGCCCCAAGCCAGAAGGGGGAATCAGATGTGGATAGGGAGGGTGATTGGCACAGCGAGGGGGGCAATTACTGGAACCGAACCCCAGTATGGCTCTCTCTGCAGCAGCTGAAACCCAGCTTCTACTCCTCTCCCTCCCACCGGCTTTCAGCTGCTGCAGAGAGAGCCATACAGGGAATCAGTTCCAGTAATTCTCCCCTCTGCCATAACGATCACCCTCCATGTAAACTATACATTATCCCCTGCTGTCCAGGCCCCCTGTGTGCCCCCCACCCCTGTGATGCTGCCGGCTTCCGTCCTCTCCTTTTTGGCAGCTGTAAGCACACAATAGGTTCCTTCAGGATGGAGAGTAGGGGAAGGGTCTGGTAAATATGTCACATTTACCAGCCCCTTATTTTTTTGAATGAACACAATGAGCGATCCATACCGATCACTCACTGTGTTCATTCATAACTGAAGCATAGTAAACTGTGTTTGTTTGGAGGGTGGGCTGTCAGGTTGACTGTATGGGGTCCCCATGGTTTCCAACAGCAGCCCTGGAGGGGGGATTTACACTGTTCCACTCCCCCCACCAATCTGGCAGAGATTTCCTGGGGGAACCTCACACTTTTTGTGTGTGTGTGAGGTACCCCCTCAAAATTCTTACCAGACTCAAAGGGTCTGGTGTGCATTTTGGGAGGGGGCTCTGAGCAATTTTTGTTGTCATTCTTGCTGTAGCATGTGCTATTATTATGCTGGATGGGAGATCAGATGTTCCAGAAGTTCCTAAAGTATTAGCAACCAAAATGTCTAAATCTCCCGGCATGCTGGAAAATGTCTGTTATGTTTGTGATGCTTTTTTTAATAGTATTTAGAAACAGATATACAAGAGGCATCTGAGGTAAGAAAGACGTGCGGGATGATCCGCAATCCAAAAAAAGTGCCACTGGCTGAATATTTGTCACACTAAATAACGGAGCTGCTTGTTAAGGGGCAACCCTGGAGGTCATGAGGTTGACCACATCTGGCGCTCGATCACCAATGAAAGTCCAACACTTTGAATTTTTTTTTTTCACGATCGCAGTCCATAAAAAAAGTGTTCAGTTTCTGCTCCGCGCTTGTAAATGGGACGGAGAGGATTGTTCCCCTCCAAGTCTGACAATTAACTGGAAGCAGATGGAGCGCACAGTTCCCACCAAACCGACTGCTGCATCCAATAATCATCCCACACACAACGGGACGCCGGCGCTGACAGCGAGCGTCCGATACAACCACAAACCCAGAGAATCTGCAGCCGGGGTGACCACACAGGACTGATCCTCCATTGGTGACAACGTGAGATCCGCCAACTGCAAACTCCGACCCTCATCACATGTCATCTCATTGTCCTCAATGGCGGCTTACACAATGTGCAGCAATTTTTCAGCACGCCGGATGAGTTCTGACATAAATATATATTTATATAGACACAATATTTTTTTGAAATAGTAATAAATATTTAATTTACTATATATATTTATTTTTTTGTTAAAAAAAAAATCATATACATACATACATATATATATATACATATATATACCGAAGAAGTTGAGGTCATGTGCTCAGCGTCATATCCAGAGGTTGTCTTTGGGAAATAGACGTATGAGTGCTGCCAGCATTGCTGCAGAGGTTGTAGGGGGTGGGGGGTCAGCCTGTCAGTGCTCAGACCATACGCCGCACACTGCATCAAATTGTGATTTGTGTCCTGGTGACATGAGAGCCGTTGTCACCTGTAGAGGAAGCGCGGGAACCTTTTTCATAAATCGCTGCAAAATGAACGGCTCCATTGCTGGCAATGGGGTGCGATTCGTCATGCGGTTTGGAACTGTCAAATTGCACGACAAATCACACGGGGGTTTAAGCCGGCCACAGACAATTAGAAAACAGAACGTTCGGTCGATCAAAAAACAAAAATGGCGCTTACTTTTTTTTTGCCATCATTTGTTTAGTTTGTTTAAGAAAAATCACGATGGATCCGGTGCTTTGGATCTCAGCGTGAAAGTCGCACGTCGCAGCCGGCACACTAAAGATGCGATAACATGAACGACTTGACAATCAACAATTTTCGTTCTATTTTCTGACTCCTCTATGTTCTGCTTTAGTAACAATCGGATCCTCGTCTCTCTGTGGTGGTCGCCTTCCGAGGGGTAGAGGAGCCTCAAGCTGTGGCCCCAGACAGCCCCCAAGGGCCACACATAATATTCAGCTTGTGACAAGCCTTACTAGAGGGGGTGATGGGAGACGGCAGACATGGCAGAGGGGTGGTTGGAGACACAAGGGCGGCATGTGGCCCTCGGGGGCCGGTTAGGCTCCAGAATTATATCTGGAAGGAAGGGAAAGTAACAAAGTAACGATAAGAAACGATCGATAAAGGGAGATAACCACCGCTCTAAGAAAATCCTTCAGATCGAATGCTCCTACTCCTAAGAACGATCGATGATTAAATGTGCGGGACACGGCTGGATCTGGACGGCGAGGGTTCCATGGCGCCCCCCCCCCCCAATCCCCTCGTCTATCCTCCACGCTGCTTTATTTTCACGTCTTGTCACTACGCAGTGAATGTAAACACCATAAATATCCCATCTGTGGCCCCCCGGGGCCCCGAAATGAGATCCCCACACTTGTAAAATTTACAGCTGTCTGGCCACGTGCGGCCTCGGCGTTCGCCATTTCCTGCGTCTTCCCGGCATTTCCACCACGCTCTTTTCGCGATATATCCCCCCTGAGACGGTCAGAAGATATCCCCTCCCCCCCCCACCCCCGACACTCTTTATAGGGACCCCGGAGCCGAGTCAATAATTGTATAAAGATGTTCCATGAAGAGGAGGCAGATGGTGCCCATTCTTCCCGCACCGCCAGAAACGCCGCATTCCATCCACTTTCATTAGGGACGGCGTGCGAAGGCCGCCAGCGCTGTAACTATATCTGGCCGACCTAAAATTAAACTGGAAAACATTCCGAATCTTTAACCCCTTCACCGCCAGCACAAGAGCGTCTCACAGACTCCGGCAAGTCAGATTACGGCCCTGCCTCATTTCCTGGCTGGAGGACATCCAGCATCATCTAGTCCTTTCCTCCTCAACAGTCTGACTGCCCACGGGCACCGCTCCCTTTCATTCATTGGCTTTAATTTCCTGTCCGGGTGACACCCATGCAAGAAATGGAGGGAAACAGTTGTCACTGAGACAGGAAGCCACAAACAGAAAATAAAACATTATTGGAAGTTCTGAGCCTTCCACACAGTTTTTGTCCCCCAGAAGGGAATCCCCCCTCACTTCCTGTCCAGGTGACAACCATGCATGAAATGGAGGGGGTGGGGGCGGTTGTCACTGAGACAGGAAGCCACAAACAGAAAATAAAACATTATTGGAAGTTCTGGGGGACAAAAACTGTGTGGAAGGCTCAGAACTTCCAATAATGTTTTATTTTCTGTTTGTGGCTTCCTGTCTCAGTGACAACCGCCCCCCCCCCCTCCATTTCATGCATGGTTGTCACCTGGACAGGAAGTGAGGGGGATTCCCTTCTGGGGGACAAAAACAGTGTGGAAGGCTCAGAAGGGAATCCCCCTCACTTCCTGTCCAGGTGACAACCATGCATGAAATGGTGGGGGGGGGGGGGGGCGGTTGTCACTGAGACAGGAAGCCACAAACAGAAAATAAAACATTATTGGAAGTTCTGAGCCTTCCACACAGTTTTTGTCCCCCAGAAAGGAATCCCCCTCACTTCCTGTCCAGGTGACAACCATGCATGAAATGGTGGGGGGGGGGGGGCGGTTGTCACTTAGACAGGAAGCCACAGACAGGAAATAAAACAGTATTGGAAGTTCTGAGCCTTCCAATACACCAAAACTTTGCTTTTGTGTCCCCATATTGAATGAGTGACCCTTCCGGTTGATGGAAATGAGTGAATTGCATCAACAGGAAGGGACAGTAAATGTCCCCGTTAGTAATAATGAAAACCTGACAGAGGCTCTACCCCCCATCTCTGCTGTATCCACAACAAAATAAAACCTTTTTGGGGCGGAGCTGGGCTTTAGAGACACCTACAGAATGGAGACGCCGCACTCTAGAAGGCGCCATTGGCTACGCCGGCAGATGGCTATAAACGGCGCCCCCGGGTTGGCTAAGCCAAACTCACGTAAATGAGGCCTCTGAGAGAACATCGGTGAGCGCGGCTCCCATCAATAAAAACGAAATCAATTTGAATTAATCAGCGCTCGGCGCTTCCATAAAGATTTATAACCGGCCGTAAATCTCGTTATGCGCCGCGCGGCGTCATAAATCTGATAATCCTTTAATCGGTGATAATTCGTCGGGGGGGGAGGGGGAGCGACACAGGAGGCGACACGTCGTCTTCCCATACATTCCGCAACACGGGAGGGTACAATGAGCCGCGTTCAGGAAGCGAAGATCGACCAGAGGGAATTCCCCCGCCTCCTCAGTGTACGCAGCCCACCCTCTGCCTTCTCTCTTTATTTAAAGCCCGCGGGGTGAGAACACCCTCCAAAAAAACTCCACCCGGTGCCAACAAAAGTGAGACACAAAACGTGCAACAGGTGTACACTGGTCCTCCAAAAAGGAGAAGGACCTTGACCCCCCGGGGCGTTGGGCTCCAGACTGGGGAACTTACACTAAACCAGATGGACCCCGTCCTCTGGGGGGGCTGACGAAACATTCCCACCCAAGTACTAGGTGAGGCTCCCAACGAAGGGAGACCCCATGAGAGGGGGGCAAACCAAGCCAAAAGGCCATGTCCACCCCCTCCCAAGACTTACAGGGCAGGCCCGAAGACCTACACCCTACCAGTCACACGTGAAAAACCAGGTACAAACCAAAAAAAAGACGAAAAGGTGACAAAGGGCAATAGATGAATAAAGTGGGGGAAGGAAGTGGAGAGAGGAAGAGAAAGTGGCCGTTGTACGAGACAATGGCCGGCCCTTTCGGCCAGGAATAAAAAAAATTCCTCTGGTCCCAGGCAAAAGTCCCGGCCCAAGAGGCAGGTGTGAAAAAAGTGTGTGGTAGTGCCGTGACACAAAGTGACCGTCACCCACAGTGAAGTTACGGCACCCCTGGACTGCCACTCCATGGGCACATGTACTACGGGCTTCTTTCGAGTTCGGCCTTCAGCCAGACCAGTGCAGCCCCTACCAGATAGTGAGGAGCCCTTCTGGTTTCTCGGGGAGAGCCGCTTCCAGTTCAGCTCCCCCAGATACTAGCCTTCCAGGCCCCCATCATACCAGTGGATTTGCATGGCAGTACCCGACCAAAGTTCAGGGTGACACCTCCTCCACCGGACGCTGGCAGGAAGAGAGACCACACCAATCCTAGCCAAAAGGCCAGGATAACCCAGCCTTTGGCCACACCAGTGCAGCACCCATCCTCACCAGGGGCACCCTTCAGACTCGACCGCGTACCAGCCTCCAAACCGAGAAGCACTCGGGTTCGGTCCCTGCCGATACGAACCGGCTAGGTACCATCACACCAGAGGATTGGCATAGCCCTCCCCGAATAGGAGTAGCACAGCGCCTCCTCTGGTAACTGATAAGAACAGATACTACACTGGATCTTAGCTAAAAGGCAGAGAAGAAAAAAGCGAGAGACACAAGACTCTCATTACTCAGAAACTCGGCTCATAAAATGCGGAATGTTTATAGCCGGGGATACGGCCGGCGGGAGGATTGGGTTACCGGAAACTCCCGACCGTGTCATGGCGAGAGAGACGACACCACATGGCCAGGGGAGGCCGGCTGGTTTGGTTCTATAGGAACACGCCGGTACATAGGAGGGGAGTGAACAAAGCATGCTGGGTAATAATAGAACCTAACCTACCAGGTTGGATCATGGGTCTGCCGATACATAGGAGGGGGAGAACAAAGTATTCTGGGTAATAATAGAACCTGACCTACCAGACTGAGTGGGTCATTGGTCCATAGAATAGGGCCAAACAAAGCATGCTGAGTATTAAAGGAACTGAACCCAATATGTTGGGTCTACCAATACAAAGGAGGAGGCTAAATAACATGCTGGGTAATTACTACACACATAGCAGCACCTAGTTCATGGCAGCCAGTCCACAGCCCCCAGTTCATGGCACCCAGTCCACAGCCCCCAGCACCTAGCTCACGGCACCCAGTCCACAGCCCCCAGCACCTAGTTCATGGCAGCCAGTCCACAGCCCCCAGAACCTACTTCATGGCAGCCAGTCCACAGCCCCCAGAACCTACTTCATGGCACCCAGTTCACAGCCCCCAGTTCATGGCATCTAGTCCACAGCCCCCCGGCACCTAGCTCATGGCACCCAGTCCACAGCCCCCAGCACCTAGCTCATGGCACCCAGTCCACAGCCCCCCAGCACCTAGCTCATGGCACCCAGTCCACAGCCCCCAGCACCTAGCTCATGGCACCCAGTCCACAGCCACCGGCACCTAGCTCATGGCACCCAGTCCACAGCCCCCAGCACCTAGCTCATGGCACCCAGTCCACAGCCCCCAGCACCTAGTTCATGGCACCCAGTCCACAGCCGCCAGCACCTAGCTCATGGCACCCAGTCCACAGCCCCAAGCACCTAGCGCATGGCACCCAGTCCACAGCCCCCGACACCCAGTCCACAGCCCCCAGCACCTAGCTCATGGCACCCAGTCCACAGCCTTAAGCACCTAGTTCATGGCACCCAGTCCACAGCCCCCGACACCCAGTCCACAGCCCCCAGCACCTAGCTCATGGCACCCAGTCCACAGCCCCCGACACCCAGTCCACAGCCCCCAGCACCTAGCTCATGGCACCCAGTCCACAGCCCCCAGCACCTAGCTCATGGCACCCAGTCCACAGCCACCGGCACCTAGCTCATGGCACCCAGTCCACAGCCCCAGCACCTAGTTCATGGCACCCAGTCCACAGCCCCCAGCACCTAGCTCATGGCACCCAGTCCACAGCCCCAAGCACCTAGCTCATGGCACCCAGTCCACAGCCTCCGACACCCAGTCCACAGCCTTAAGCACCTAGTTCATGGCACCCAGTCCACAGCCCCCGACACCCAGTCCACAGCCCCCAGCACCTAGCTCATGGCACCCAGTCCACAGCCCCCGACACCCAGTCCACAGCCCCCAGCACCTAGCTCATGGCACCCAGTCCACAGCCCCCGACACCCAGTCCACAGCCCCCAGCACCTAGCTCATGGCACCCAGTCCACAGCCCCCAGCACCTAGCTCATGGCACCCAGTCCACAGCCCCCAGCAACTAGTTCATGGCACCCAGTCCACAGCCGCCAGCACCTAGCTCATGGCACCCAGTCCACAGCCCCAAGCACCTAGCTCATGGCACCCAGTCCACAGCCCCCGACACCCAGTCCACAGCCCCCAGCACCCAGCACCTAGCTCATGGCACCCAGTCCACAGCCTTAAGCACCTAGTTCATGGCACCCAGTCCACAGCCCCCGACACCCAGTCCACAGCCCCCAGCACCTAGCTCATGGCACCCAGTCCACAGCCCCCGCCACCCAGTCCACAGCCCCCAGCACCTAGCTCATGGCACCCAGTCCACAGCCCCCGACACCCAGTCCACAGCCCCAAGCACCTAGCTCATGGCACCCAGTCCACAGCCCCCGACACCCAGTCCACAGCCCCCAGCACCTAGCTCATGGCACCCAGTCCACAGCCCCAAGCACCTAGTTCATGGCACCCAGTCCACAGCCCCCGACACCCAGTCCACAGCCCCCAGCACCTAGCTCATGGCACCCAGTCCACAGCCCCCAGCACCTAGCTCATGGCACCCAGTCCACAGCCCCAAGCACCTAGTTCATGGCACCCAGTCCACAGCCCCCAGAACCTAGCTCATGGCACCCAGTCCACAGCCCCCAGCACCTAGTTCATGGCACCTAGTTAATCACCCCAGCACCTGGTTCATAGCATCCAGTCTGCAGCCCCCGGTACCCATTCCTTCACACCTAGTCCAAATCCCTTGGAACCCAGTCCTTCACCCCTAGTCTATAGCCCCCGGAACTCAGTCCATAGCACCTAGTCCATAGCCCGCAGCACCTAGTCCACAGCCCCCAGCACCTAGTCCATAGCAGCCAGTCCGCAACAACCGGCGGTACCCAGTCCTCCACACCTAGTCCATAGCACATATTCTACAGCACCTAGTCCATTGCCCGCGGCGCCCAGTCCGCAGCCCCCAGCACCTAGTCCACAACCCCTGGAGTGAGCCCATAAGACACATACTTGAATAGAATTTGTTTTTTTTTTTCAATCAGAATTTACTGCAACTAATCAAATAATTGGGAGTGCGGTGCGGAGCTCTGACATGTTTCAGTGTCTGGGCAATTTATGGGTCAGAAAACATGAAAACAGCCCCTCTCTAAAGATGAACAAATAGTCTAAAATATAGAAAAATGGTGAAAAGGGAAAACTGGAGACAAAATGATAAAATACAGAAAGACTCCGCCGCCCCCTTATAAATTATCTTTGAGTTTAATTATCTGCAATTTTTTTGGAGGAAAAAAAACTGGTCCTGAGTGCGGATTGGCCGAATCTACAAAGCCGATTAGCGGAGGATTATTTTCGTGAGACGAGTGAAGAAGGTTCATCGGCTTTCAGAAGTGAACTTCTCACATAAACGCTTTGCGATCGTCCCCAGCGGGAGGCGTCTGCAGACCGTGCGCACTGCGAGCGATAGAGGCCCTCTGTGTGAAAATGTGAGAGCCGGCCGAGTTTTCCAGGTCATCGCCTCTCACTGCCACAATGGACTCCGGTGTGACCTCCCGCGGGACCCTCCGTGGATGGCGTACACATGGCGAGTTTATATCGCTATATACGGAGTTTACTTTCAACGAGTGTAACGCTGACTGACAGGAAAAGGTTTCACGGGTCAGTCCACATGGAGTGTTCATCCATTCACCCCGTCCTGACCTCCATAGTGGAGGCCACAACCCCAGGAGGCCATGGGAGTGAGAACTCTACAATGGGCCACACAGGCAGCGGAAAGACCATGAGCCCCGCGACAAAAAGAGTCCTAATCCCGGCTATGAGCCCCCCATCTACACTGCAAGAAAAATATGTACAATAAAAAAGGACCGGTCTAGGGGGAACCAAGACACCAAATATCCAAACCCAAACATTATTTTTCTTTTAGTTTGGGACAGAATATGGAGTCAGAACCTCTGTCAGGTATTATGTGCTGGCGCATGCAAGAGTGGGGGGACTGGAGCATCCAAGAGCGGGGGGGCTGGAGCATCCAAGAAGAGCGGGGGGGGATGCAGCATCCAAGAGCGGGGGGGGCTGCAGCATCCAAGAGCGGGGGGGGGCTGCAGCATCCAAGAGCGGGGGGGGGGGGCTGCAGCATCCAAGAGCGGGGGGGGGGGGCTGGAGCATCCAAGAGCGGGGGGGCTGGAGCATCCAAGAGCGGGGGGGCTGGAGCATCCAAGAGCGGGGGGGCTGGAGCATCCAAGAGCGGGGGGGCTGGAGCATCCAAGAGCGGGGGGGCTAAAACATCCAAGAGCGGGGGGGCTAAAACATCCAAGAGCGCGAGGGGGGCTGCAACATGCAAGAGCGAGGGGGGCTGCAACATCCAAGAGCGGGGGGGGCTGCAACATCCAAGAGCGGGGGGGGGCTGCAACCTCCAAGAGCGGGGGGGGCTGCAACCTCCAAGAGCGGGGGGGGCTGCAACCTCCAAGAGCGGGGGGGGGCTGCAACCTCCAAGAGCGGGGGGGGGCTGCAACCATCCCAAGAGCGGGGGGGGGGGCTGCAACCTCCAAGAGCGGGGGGGGCTGCAACCTCCAAGAGCGGGGGGGGGCTGCAACCTCCAAGAGCGGGGGGGGGCTGCAACCTCCCAGAGCGGGGGGGGGGGCTGCAACCTCCAAGAGCGGAGGGGGCTGCAACCTCCAAGAGCGGGGGGGCTGCAACCTCCAAGAGCGGGGGGGGCTGCAACCTCCAAGAGCGGGGGGGGCTGCAACCTCCAAGAGCGGGGGGGGCTGCAACCTCCAAGAGCGGGGGGGGGGGCTGCAACCTCCAAGAGCGGGGGGGGGCTGCAACCTCCAAGAGCGGGGGGGGCTGCAACCTCCAAGAGCGGGGGGGGCTGCAACCTCCAAGAGCGGGGGGGCTGCAACCTCCAAGAGCGGGGGGGGCTGCAACATCCAAGAGCGGGGGGGGCTGCAACATGCAAGAGCGAGGGGGGGCTGCAACATCCAAGAGCGGGGGGGGGCTGCAACATGCAAGAGCGAGGGGGGGCTGCAACATCCAAGAGCGGGGGGGGGCTGCAACATCCAAGAGCGGGGGGGGCTGCAACATGCAAGAGTGGGGGGGTGGAGCAACCAAGAGCTGGGTGAGGAGCATATAGAAGGGGTCGCTGCCACACGTAGGAGCAGGGCGCTGCCACACGCAAGAACGGGCCGCTGTGACACCTAAAGCCAAAGGAATAAAAAAGGAAACAAAATGATTCCAGAAAACATTTGACGCGGTCCCATTGTATCGGCTGAGCGGTGTACAGCGGAGCGGTGTACAGCGGAGCGGTGTACTGCGGAGCGGTTTACAGCGGAGCGGTGTACTGCGGAGCGGTGTACTGCGGAGCGGTTTACAGCGGAGCGGTGTACTGCGGAGCGGTGTACTGCGGAGCGGTGTACAGCGGAGCGGTGTACTGCGGAGCGGTGTACAGCGGAGCGGTGTACTGCGGAGCTGGAGTGACGTCAGCAGCTGGAGAGACAATTCTCTGTGAATAAAAATGACAGCCGACGCCTCCCCCACTCAGCATTTACATTTCCCCCAATGAGTCTTAAAGGAATATTCCATTCACAGAACAATCACCACAATCCGTGTGCGATCTACGCTCCTCCCGCTATACCTGCAAATCCCTTCATGGTATACGAGGAGTTCCTGCGAGAGGCGCGGGGGGGGAGGGGTAATGTGCGATGATGAGGTCACTGCGATCACCTCCAATGGGATCATCCAAGAGGCGCTGGGACTTATTATATTATATTATACTATTATTTATAGGGAACAGAGAACGGAACGCCGTTATTGGAGGAGCTCACCGGATATGGATACGCACAGAAGGCGATCGTTTATGGGGTACCCAGATAATCACTCAGGGAAGGTTTCTGGCCCTCGAAACGCGCTGGGGGCCGTATTGTGAACCTTTTTGGATTTTGGTCTGGTGTTCATTCTGCTGGTTACTTTGTTGAGTCACTAATGGCTACTTTGTTGCTCAGGATAAACAGAAGAGGGAAGGGCAATTCCTATAAGGCAGTGATCTCCAAACTGTGGCCCTTGGGACACTTCTCCTCCCACTGACACCAATGATGGGGCACTATTCCTCCTCCCACTGACACCAATGATGGGGCACTTCTCCTCCCACTGACACCAATGATGGGGCACTTCTCCTCCCACTGACACCAATGATGGGGCACTTCTCCTCCCACTGACACCAATGATGGGGCACACTTCCTCCCACTGACACCAATGATGGGGCACTATTCCTCCCACTGACACCAATGATGGGACACTATTCCTCCCACTGACTACAATGATGGGACACTATTCCCTCCCACTGACACCAATGATGGGACACTATTCCTCCCACTGACAACAATGATGGGGCACTCTTCGTCCCACTGACACCAATGATGGGGCACTATTCCTCCCACTGACACCAATGATGGGGCACTATTCCTCCCACTGACACCAATGATGGGACACTATTCCTCCCCACTGACACCAATGATGGGGCACTATTCCTCCACTGACACCAATGATGGGGCACTATTCCTCCCACTGACACCAATGATGGGGCACTATTCCCTCCCACTGACACCAATGATGGGGCACTATTCCTTCCACTACACCAATGATGGGGCACTTCCTCCCACTGACACCAATGATGGGACACTATTCCTCCCACTGACACCAATGATGGGGCACTATTCTCCCACTGACACCAATGATGGGGCACTATTCACTCCCCCCACTGACACCAATGATGGGGCACTATTCCTCCCACTGACACCAATGATGGGGCACTATTCCTCCCACTGATACCAATGATGGGGCACTATTCCTCCCGACTGACACCAATGATGGGGCACTATTCCTCCCCCAACTGACACCAATGATGGGGACACCATTCCTCCCACTTCCTCCCACTGACACCAATGATGGGACACCATTCCTTCCACTGATACCAATGATGGGGCACTATTCCTCCCACTGACACCAATGATGGGCACTATTCCTCCCACTCTGACACCAATGATGGGGCACTATTCCTGACACCAATGATGGGCACTATTCCTCCCACTGACACCAATGATGGGACACCATTCCTTCCACTGATACCAATGATGGGACACTATTCCTCACCACTGACACCAATGATGGGGCACTATTCCTCCCACTGACACCAATGATGGGGCTACTATTCCTCCCACTGACACCAATGATGGGACACCATTCCTTCCACTGACACCACTGATGGGGCACTATTCCTCCCACTGACACCAATGATGAGACACTATTCCTCCCACTGAACACACGTTACATAATTTTTTTCCTCCCACTCATGGCTATCGGGGAACAATCAATCATTTTTCTTCAAAATGACATCCGAAATATAAACACAAAACATTCATCGGCTTCACATTTTTTTTCTTTTCCTGCAAATAAAACAAAAACTTTCAGCCAGGAAGGGGGGGATGGGAATGGCCGCCGGGTGAAGAACCCACAACGGGGGGGTGTTTTGTGGGCGTCTTACCATGGAGTTCATGGCGAAGTGGTTGTGTTGGGTCTGCAGGTCGAGGGCGTGTTGGTAACTCATCCCGATCTCGGTGTGACCCTGCAGGAAGACCTCCTTGTTGTGGGTGATCCAATCAAACATCTGCAAGAGAAAAACAACAACAGGATCCGTTATGAGAAGAAAAACACGGAAAAACCTTCATTGCTGAACAACCGTTTGGATCGGAACCACGACGCCCCATCACCCGGGGACTGGGCGCCGCAGGGGGCGGAGCAATGGGAAGAATCGGGTCAGAGATGGGAGTACAGAACCAACATGGCGGCTTCAGGATCAACCCCCCCCCCCTCCCCCCTCCCCCCCCCTCTACTTACAGCAGACTTCAGGATTTTGGTTGGTTTTATTATTTTTCTACATTTACAAGTTCTGAACTAAACCGCAATTTTTATGAAAGTTTTAATTAACTGCTACAATAATATAAATAAAACAATAAAATAAAAATAAAAAAACATATAAACAATAAAATAAAAAAAAAGGGTAAAAAAGTGCCCCCCTATCTCACAAAAGTAAGTACACCCCTCACATTTTTGTAAATATTTTTCTTCTATCTTTTCATGTGACAACACTGAAGAAATGACACTTGTCTACAATGTAAAGTAGTGAGTGTACAGCTTGTATAACAGTGTAAATTTGCCGTCCCCTCAAAATAACTCAACACACAGCCATTAATGTCTAAACCGCTGGCAACAAAAGTCAGGACACCCCTAAGTGAAAATCTCCAAATTGGACCCAATTTTAGCCATTTTCCCTCCCCCGGTGTCATGTGACTCGTTAGTGTTACAAGGTCTCAGGTGTGAATGGGGAGCAGGTGTGTTAAATTTGGTGTTATCGCTCTCACTCTCTCATACTGGTCACTGGAAGTTCAACATGGCACCTCACGGCAAAGAACTCTCTGAGGATCTGAAGATAAGAATTGTTGCTCTACATAAAGATGGCCGAGGCTATAAGAAGATTGCCAAGACCCTGAAACTGATCTGCAGCGCGGTGGCCAAGACCATACAGCGGTATAACAGGACAGGTTCCACTCAGAACAGGCCTCGCCATGGTCCACCAATGAAGTTGAGGTCACGTGCTCAGCGTCATATCCAGAGGTTGTCTTTGGGAAATAGACGTATGAGTGCTGCCAGCATTGCTGCAGAGGTTGTAGGGGTGGGGGGTCAGCCTGTCAGTGCTCAGAACATACGCCGCACACTGCATCAAATTGGTCTGCATGGCTGTCGTCCCAGAAGGAAGCCTCTTCTAAAGATGATGCACAAGAAAGTCCGCAAACAGTTTGCTGAAGACAAGCAGACTAAGGACATGGATTACTGGAACCACGTCCTGTGGTCTGATGAGACCAAGATAAACGTATTTGGTGTCAGATGGTGTCAGGCGTGTGTGGGGGCAACCAGGTGAGGAGGACAAAGACAAGTGTGTCTTGTCTACAGTCAAGCATGGTGGTGGGAGTGTCATGGTCTGGGGCTGCATGAGTGCTGCCGGCACTGGGGAGCTACAGATCATTGAGGGAACCATGAATGCCAACATGTACTGTGACATACTGAAGCAGAGCATGATCCCCTCCCTTCAGAGACTGGGCCGCAGGGCAGTATTCCAACATGATAACCACCCCAAACACACCTCCAAGACCACCACTGCCTTACTAAAGAAGCTGAGGGTAAAGGTGATGGACTGGCCAAGCATGTCTCCAGACCTAAACCCTATTGACCATCTGTGGGGCATCCTCAAACGGAAGGTGGAGGAGCGCAAGGTCTCCAACATCCACCAGCTCCGTGATGTCATCATGGGGGAGGGGAAGAGGACTCCAGTGACAACCTGTGAAGCTCTGGTGACCTCCATGCCCAAGAGGGTGAAGGCAGTGCTGGAAAATAATGGGGGCCACACAAAATATTGACACTTTGGGCCCAATTTGGAGATTTTCACTTAGGGGTGTCCTGACTTTTGTTGCCAGCGGTTTAGACATTAATAGCTGTGTGTTGAGTTATTTTGGGGGGACAGCAAATTTACACTGTTATACAAGCTGTACACTCACTACTTTACATTGTAGACAAGTGTCATTTCTTCAGTGTTGTCACATGGAAAGATTTACAATAATGTGAGGGGTGTACTTACTCTAATGTCCCCTCCCCCACAGTCACATCAGTCTCTGTACCGAGGAGCTTACACTCTAATGTCCCCTCCCCCACAGTCACATCAGTCTCTGTACCGAGGAGCTTACACTCTAATGTGCTGTATTGGAGATCTGTGTCCCGCCGCGTGTCTTTCGGTAACATTTGTCGCAGTGACCTCTGCGCTGTAATTAGGAGATGATATAATGGAAGGCGGGTCGGTTCCGACAAATGGCGGTTTACCTTTGCGGTGGGGGGGGGGGTGCGGCGTCACGCGTAGCGCAGATCTCCTCTGTGATGGAGCCATTAGCGATCGCATCGCTTTCTATACAACGACTTATTTTCATTTTCTGGATGACCGATTTTGTGTGAAGCTTCAAAAAAGGAACTGATTGCATTTCATTTATTCTAAGAATTAATTCCTCTAATTACAGAGGGGAGGCGTGCGCAGGCACCGCGAGCCCCCGACACCCGGGAAACGCAGAATATGCTAATTCAACGCAAAATCCCCTCTAAAGGGCCCATCATATCTCCCCCCTCCCCCCCCCCACTGCCCTTCCATCCTCCAGTGTTCTGACAGAAAGTGTCCGCCTATCGAAAAAAGTGTCCGCTCCGAACTGCGCATGCGCCGCGCTTGCGTACCAAGCATTTTGCCGCGTACACACGGTCGGAATTTCCGATGGAAACAGTCCGATGGGAGCTTTTCAACGGATTTTCCGACCGTGTGTACGCCCATCGGTCTTTTTCTGTCGGAATTTCCGACGGACTTTGGATTGAGAACCTGTTCTCAATTTTTCCGACGGAAAACCTTTCTATCGGATTTTCCGATCGTGTGTATGCAATTCTGACACGCAAAATTCCGACGCATGCTCAGAAACAATTCGACGCATGCTCAGAAGCATTAAACTTCCCTTTTATAGTGCAGTCGAACGTGTTTTATGCCGCTGTGTTATTGACCGTCGGAATTTGGTGTGACCGTGTGTAGGCAAGACAGTTTGAGCGAAATTCCGCCGGAATTCCGACGGGAAAACCGTCAGAGCTTTTTCCGACGAGAATTCCGACCGTGCGTACGCGGCATTAGAAAGGAGACGCCGAAATTCTCCGAACCGGCACGGCTGAAAGCGGCGCCTGCGCAGTAGATGTTGCATTCCCCCACAGGCTCCCATAGAAGTATCCGCCCCTCATCACCGCCCCCACACTGTAGGCCTATCAAAAAGTGTCTGCTCCGAACTGCGCAATGCGTCGCGCTTGCTTATCACCGCCCCCACACACTGGCCCTTACAAAAGTTGAGCGAGCATAAGCGCCCCAAACCACGCCCCAAACCACGCCCCTTCAAAAGTTGAGCGAGCATAATCGCCCCCAAACCACGCCCCTTCAAAAGTTGAGCGAGCATAAGCGCCCCCAAACCACGCCCCTTGAAAAGTTGAGCGAGCCTCGTGAACGTGCGGGGGATATGCGACCTAATCTAATATGAAGCAAACCTAACGGTCAGCTGTTGAGTTTCGGCAATTTTGGGAGAACGGTATGCGATCCGTTTTACTGCATAGTGCGCAGGCGCCGCGCTTGCGCAGTAAAGGGCAGACACTATCCGATGGGGGACATTTTTCGATAGATCACCGGATCATCTCTACACCTGAAGAAGACGTCCAATCGTAATGGATGGATGTGACAGAGCCGCCCACCTTGGCTGCCTGCAGAACTCCCAGCACTGTCTGGCAGGGCTTGCTGGCACTTGTAGTTCATCTGCTCCATTACTTACCTTTTCTGGACATGGAAAGCCTGGAAGTGAGACGAACGTTTGACCTCAAAGATGAACGAACTCTCAGGATGTCATCGTTTGTACAGTCAGCGTGTTCCTCATCGGATGTCCACCGTCTCATTACAGCAGTTGTCACCCTACAAGGTGTTGGGGTCCTCAATTGTGGCCCCTGACAGCTCCAAAGGGCCACACAATATATTCTATATAATACGTGACAGAAGACTGTCAGAAACTTCAGATAAATTATAGCAGATGATCAGAGACTGCAGACATAGTACAAGAGACGGTCAGAGACTGCAGACATACTACAAGAGACGGTCAGAGACTGCAGACATAGTACAGGAGATGATCGGAGACTGCAGACATAGTACAGGAGATGATCAGAGACTGCAGGCATAGTACAGGAGATGATCAGAGACTGCAGACATAGTACAGGAGATGATCAGAGACTGCAGACATAGTACAGGAGATGATCAGAGACTGCAGACATAGTACAGGAGATGATCAGAGACTGCAGACATACTACAGGAGATGATCAGAGACTGCAGACATAGTACAGGAGATGATCAGAGACTGCAGACATACTACAGGAGATGATCAGAGACTGCAGACATACAAACAGGAGACGGTCAGAGACTGCAGACATACAACAGGAGACGGTCAGAGACTGCAGACATAGTACAGGAGATGATCAGAGACTGCAGACATAGTACAGGAGATGATCAGAGACTGCAGACATAGTACAAGAGACAGTCAGAGACTGCAGACATACTACAAGAGATGATCAGAGACTGCAGACATTACAGGAGACTGTCAGAGACTGCAGACATAGTACAGGAGATGATCAGAGACTGCAGACATACTACAGGAGATGATCAGAGACTGCAGACATACAAACAGGAGACGGTCAGAGACTGCAGACATACAACAGGAGACGGTCAGAGACTGCAGACATAGTACAGGAGATGATCAGAGACTGCAGACATAGTACAGGAGATGATCAGAGACTGCAGACATAGTACAAGAGACAGTCAGAGACTGCAGACATACTACAAGAGATGATCAGAGACTGCAGACATTACAGGAGACTGTCAGAGACTGGGAACATATTACAAGAAACCTGGTATCGGCCTTTTGCAGTTCCTGTACAGCTGAGCTGCAGTGAGAGAGGAAGAAGCCAATCTGGTCATGTGCTGCCATGAAGCATGCTGATAGGAGGAGAGAGCAGAATGACAGAGAGATGAGCTCATCACTGTGCTGCTTCTTCTCTCACTGTCCAGTCACAGGCTGGGGGCGGGTCCTGGGCTCAGGTGAAATGGGTTGTAAGATGTTGGCCAGAGGACTGAGGACATCTAGTGACAGAAAATTATAAAAATACTGCAGGGAAAATATTTGGGATGAAATTAAATATTGCAGCAAAGGTGGTTTTATTATTACATTTTTTAATCATAATCAATCATTTAATCAACCATGCCCTCATCATGGGCACATTGTATCGGTGATGACGTCCCCGATATGACCGATATTCAGGCGCTCCGCTCTCACCCGCCGCACCGATGGCGGCACAATGATTACGGTTGGCGGTGTTATTTTTATCATCTGGAAAAGCCTTCATTTCAACCTTCAGAGGAGCGGGAACATCGCCCCCCGCGGGGACCTCATACACACTGAATGATAGATTGCCACAGCTTTTAATAATTCAATTCCTTGTCAAGAAGATGCCAAGAATGGCGGCAAAACACGGAATGCAAATCCCTCAACAATGTCGAGGAGAAGCTATTTATAGGATCCCCGAGATCATCGGATGGAAATAGTAACACAACAGAGAATGTACCGGGGAGAGAGAGAGAGAGAGAGAGAGAGAGAGAGAGAGAGAGAGAGAGAGAGAGAGAGAGAGAGAGAGAGACAGAGAGAGAGTCTCTGAACTTGCTAGAAGCTACTCCTCCTTGCATGTCATAGCCCTAAGCTTCCAAGAAGTGTCCAATAACTCGGTTCTGCAGGCCCAGCTCCTCCCCTTCCATCACCTCCCTACATAATCTTTTCTGTACTGTAAAAAAATGGTGGTACTAGCCCCAAAACGTGTAGCCATGCCCATCCACGTCAGCGTGTGACGCCATCTGCCAAGTCGAGCCCAGAAGTCCCCAGAAGCATCTCCTACTATTTGCTTTCCAGCTTGCTACCCCAACTGCCACTTTATCCAGCAGCTTCCTGCCACGGCTCTGAATACACCAATGACACCAATGATAGGCCATTGTGTACTCCCACTGACACCAATGACGGGCCATTGTGTACTCCCACTGACACCAATGACGGGCCATTGTGTACTCCCACTGACACCAATGATGGGCCATTGTGTACTCCCACTGACACCAATGACGGGCCATTGTGTACTCCCACTGACACCAATGACGGGCCATTGTGTACTCCCACTGACACCAATGACGGGCCATTGTGTACTCCCACTGACACCAATGACGGGCCATTGTGTACTCCCACTGACACCAATGACGGGCCATTGTGTACTCCCACTGACACCAATGATGGGCCATTGTGTACTCCCACTGACACCAATGATAGGCCATTGTGTACTCCCACTGACACCAATGATAGGCCATTGTGTACTCCCACTGACACCAATGATGGGCCATTGTGTACTCCCACTGACACCAATAATGGGCCATTGTGTAATCCCACTGACACCAATGATAGGCCATTGTGTACTCCCACTGACACCAATGATGGGCCATTGTGTACTCCCACTGACACCAATGATGGGCCATTGTTTACTCCCACTGACACCAATGATGGGCCATTGTGTACTCCCACTGACACCAATGATAGGCCATTGTGTACTCCCACTGACACCAATGATGGGCCATTGTGTACTCCCACTGACACCAATGATGGGCCATTGTTTACTCCCACTGACACCAATGATGGGCCATTGTGTACTCCCACTGACACCAATGATAGGCCATTGTGTACTCCCACTGACACCAATGATGGGCCATTGTTTACTCCCACTGACACCAATGATGGGCCATTGTGTACTCCCACTGACACCAATGATAGGCCATTGTGTACTCCCACTGACACCAATGATGGGCCATTGTGTACTCCCACTGACACCAATGATGGGCCATTGTTTACTCCCACTGACACCAATGATGGGCCATTGTGTACTCCCACTGACACCAATGATGGGCCATTGTTTACTCCCACTGACACCAATGATGGGCCATTGTGTACTCCCACTGACACCAATGATAGGCCATTGTGTACTCCCACTGACACCAATGATGGGCCATTGTGTACTCCCACTGACACCAATGATGGGCCATTGTTTACTCCCACTGACACCAATGATGGGCCATTGTGTACTCCCACTGACACCAATGATAGGCCATTGTGTACTCCCACTGACACCAATGATGGGCCATTGTGTACTCCCACTGACACCAACTTTATGAAGCCACTGATATCACATTCAGGATGGAGGTTCCCAGCAGCTTTAGGATGTGACACAGGAGGATTTCCCGGGTAGATGACCTGTATAATACAACGAATGCACCGATCGTATTATAGGGAAATTGTTGGATTGAATGGTCTCCCAGCTTGGCCTCTTTACATACAGACACTAGAGGGAGCCCTTACTGGCTCAGTGTAATTACTCTGCCTCGGTTACCAGCTGCTGTGATAAAAAATAATCTGCCTCATAGGCAGGGCATTGTTTTCAGTAAGTTGGACGACTCAGTCTTGCATTGTGGGAATTACAGTGCCTGGAAAAAGTATTCATACCCCTTGAAATTTCCCACATTTTTTCAGGTTACAACCAAAAACATAAATGTATTTTATTGGGATTTTATGTGATAAACCAACACAAAGTGTCACATAATTGTGAAGTGGAAGGAAAATGATACAAATAAATATGTGAAAAGTGTGGGGGGGAGGGGCATTTGTATTCAGCCCCCTTTACTCTGATAACTAAGATCTAGTGGAACCAATTGCCTTCAGAAGTCACCTAATTAGTAAATAGAGTCCACCTGTGTGTCATTTAATCTCAATATAAATACAGCTGTTCTGTGAAGCCCTCAGAGGTTTGTTTGAGAACCTTAGTGAACAAACAGCATCATGAAGGCCAAGGAACACACCAGACAGGTCCGGGATAAAGTTGTGGAGAAGTATAAAGCAGGGTCAGGTTATAAAAATATCTCCCAAGCTTTGAACATCTCACGGAGCTCTGTTCAATCCATCATCGGAAAATGGAAAGAGTATGGCACAACTGCAAACCTACCAAGACATGGCCGTCCACCTAAACTGCAGAGATCCACAGCTCAGGGGGGAGAATCTGTCCACAGGACAACTTAACCACTTTCAGACCGGAACCATTTTGCTGGCTTAAGACCAGACCACTTTTTGTGATTCGGCACTGCGTAGTTTTAACTGACAATTGCGCGGTCGTGCGACGTGGCTTCCAAACAAAATTGGCGTCCTTTTTTTCCCACAAATAGAGCTTTATTTTGGTGGTATTTGATCGCCTCTGCGATTTTTATTTTTTGCGCTATAAACAAAAAAAGAGCGACAATTTTGAAAAAAAAAAAAAACAAATTATTTTTTACTTTTTGCTATAATAAATATCCCCCAAAAATATATAAAAAAAAAAGATTTTTTCTTCAGTTTAGGCCGATACGTATTCTACATATTTTTGGTAAAAAAAAATCGCAATAAGCGATTATTGATTGGTTTGCACAAAAGTTATAGCGTTTACAAAATAGGGAATAGTTTTATAGTATTTTTATTTAATTTTTTTTTTTTTACTAGTAATGGCGGCGATCAGCGATTTTTTTTGTTACTGCGACACATCGGACATTTTTGACACATTTTTGGGACCATTGTCATTTATACAGCAATCAGTGCTATTTTAAATGCACTGATTCCTGTGTACATGACACTGGCAGTGAAGGGGTTACCCACTAGGTGGCAGTGTAGGTGTTATATGTTCCTAGAGGCGTGTTACTAACTGTGGAGGGGGGCGTGGCTGTGAGCTAGGGAATGCTGATCTCTGCTCCAATCACAGGGAGCAGAGATCGGCGTCACTAGTTGCTAGGCAGAACGGTGAGATGCTGTCTATTTCCGCATCTCCCCGTTCAGCCTTCCCGTGCGACGATCGAGTCCGCGGGACCCGTGACCGGACTCACGGGGGTCCCGACCGCCGGGCGCTCGATGGCACGGCGGCATCTTAAAGGGGACGTACCTGTACGCCCTTATGCCTGTCCGTGCCATTCGGTCGACGTACATCGTCGTGCGCCGGTCGGGAAGCGGTTAAGTTCCTCCACCCCAAACTCGCTCCTCGATGTCTTTATGGACCTTGCTTTGTACACTGGTGGGCAGTCATTTTGGAACAGGAAGGGGCCGTCCCCAAACTTCCCACAAAGTTGGGAGCATGACATTGTCCAAAATGTCTTGGTATACTGACGCCTTAAGAGTTCCCTTCAATGGAACTAAGGGGACAAACCCAACTAACACTGCACATCTTCCTGAACACACCATCCCCACCGTGAAACATGGTGGTGGCAGCATCATGTGGTGGGGATGCTTTTCTTCAGACAGGGAAGCTGGTCAGAGTTGATGGGAAGATGGATGGAGACAAATACAGGACAATCTTAGAAGAAAACCTGTCTACAAAAGACTTGAGACTGGGGGGGGAGGGTCACCTTCCAGCAGGACAACGACCCGAAACATACAGCCAGAGCTACAATGGAATGGTTTAGATCAAAGCATATTCATGTGTTAGAATGGCCCAGTCACAGTCCAGACCTAAATCCCATTGAGAATCTGTGGCAAGACTTCAAAATTGCTGTTCAGACGCTCTCCATCCAATCAGACAGAGCTTGAGATATTCTACAAAGAAGAATGGGCAAAAATGTCCCTCTCTAGATGTGCAAAGCTGGTAGAGACATCCCCAAAAAGACTTTCCGTGTCGCTGACAGATGGCTCTGCTGTATTATTCACCAGGCGATGTGACTGGCGAGAGATTTCCTAATGATACCAAATGTCCGGGAGGCGGGAAGGAGATCATTAAAGGGGGTCTCAGAGCAGGCCGGCGATAAATCCCTTCTGGAAGTCGCACAGGCACCCCGCATGGCAGTCCTACGGAGAGCGTTCGGCGCTGTGCAATGGGGGGGGTGAGGAGCCCCTTTTCATTGGCTGTCCTGTGCATAGCAAGGGTTAATTAAATACACCAAATCAAAGTCTTCACCTGCCTGGGAACCTAACCCAGCTTCTATCAGTGCCCCACCCCCAACTGTACTGAAGACCCTTTTCTGTTCCACCATGACGGCCCCCCCCCCCCCCCCCCCCCGTGTACAAAGCCGGCTCCATGAAGACATGGTGGGACCAGTTTGGTGTGGAGGGACTGGAGCACAGAACCCGGACCTTAACCCTACTGATCACCTTTGGCATGAATTGGAATGCTGGTGGTTAGTGATGGACGAACATCTAACGGGACGATACGCGATTGCGCACAAATGTTCGCGAAGCGCAGGTTCGCGGCGGGCCTATTCATTTTAATGGCAGGCGAACATTAACCGCTTCCCGACCGCCTCACGCAGATATACTGCGGCAGAATGGCACGGCCAGGCAAAATCATGTACCTGTAAGTGGCCCTTTAATTGCCTGCCCGTGGGTCGTGCTCGCGGTCGGGAGCTCCGTGACCCCGGCCGCGGGACCAGCGGGACCCGATCGCCGCTGGTGTCCCGCGATCGGGTCACAGAGCTGATTAACGGGGAGAGGTATGTGTAAACAAACCTCTCCCCAAGATTCCTACACTGCCTGTCATTGATCGGCTGTTCCCGGTCATCAGGAAAGCCGATCAATGACGTCAGACGTACAGCCACGCCCCCCTACTGTGTAAAAAAAAACACACACACGTCACAGCCCATAACCCCTCCCTGCCCCCTAGTGGTTAACTCTTTCACTACAACTGTCATTTACACAGGAATCAGTGCATTTAAATAGCACTGATTGCTGTATAAATGACAATGGTCACATAAATGTGTCAAAAATGTCCGATGTGTCCGCCATAATGTCGCAGTCACAATAAAAATCGCTGATCGCCGCCATTACTAGTTAAAAAAAAATATTATATAAAAATGCTATAAAAAACTATCCCCTATTTTGTAAACGCTATAACTTTTGCGCAAAAACCAATCAATAATCGCTAATTGCGTTTTTTTTTTTTACCAAAAATATGTTAGAAGAATACGTATCGGCCTAAACTGAGGAAAAAAAAAATGTTTTTTTTATATTTTTTTGGGGATATTTATTATAGCAAAAAGCAAAAAATATTGCATTGTTTTCAAAATTGTCGCTCTATTTTTGTTTATAGCGCAAAAAAATAAAACCGTAGGGGCGATCAAATACCACCAAAAGAAAGCTCTATTTGTGGGAAAAAAAGGACGCCAATTTTGTTTTGGAGCCACGTCGCACGACCGCGCAATTGTCAGTTAAAGCGACACAGTGCCGAATCACAAAAAGGGGCCTGGTCCTATGGCTGCAAACTGGTCCGGTCTGAAAGTGGATAAAAGGACTTTTGTGGACCTATATTCGTTAGCGGTTTGTGTCGCTACAGTCTGTCCCTGCGAGACACAGCAACCTCTCCCTACACTGACAAAAGATCTGCAGAACCGAACCGATCAGCAGTCACAATTCTGCACAGTAGAAATGCACTATAATATGCTTTCTATATTTGAAAGTATAGTATAAGTGTATTACACCCCTATATACTGTACACCTATACCAGTCCTTAAAAGGACTTTTGTGGACCTAATAGCTAGTGATTACAGTCCCTGCTCCGCACAGCAACCTCTCCCTACACTGACAGAAGACAGAATGTAAAAATGGCCGCCAGATCAGGTCTATTTATAAGGTAGGGGGTGTGTCCATGTGCTGAAATGTCTCAATTGGCTGTCCTGTACCACATGATGGATGTGTCATGAGTCAAAGTTCTTCACAATGTAAAAGAATATGGCGGCCGCGAACAGCGTCATATGTCCACCGGTTTGGCGAATAGCGAACGCGCAAAGTTCGCCGCGAACCACAAGGCCATCTCTACTGGTGGTGAGCCAGGACTTTTTTTTTTTCGCGTCCAACACAAGGACCCAAAATCTGAGCCAGGTCTTCTCATCCTAGATCAGTACCTGACCTCACAAATGGGCACAAATTCCCCCTCCAAAATCTTGTGGAAAGTCCTCCTAGAAGGGTGGAGGATGTTATACCCACAAATGGGGCAAATCTATATTTATCGCCATGTAGAGAGGGGGGCTAATCCATATTAATAGTCCATGGTAGAGATCAGGGGTGTCAAACTCAAATTTCATCGTGGACCACATCAGCATTATGCTTGCCCTCAAAAAGGCCGGTTGAATCTGTAAGATTAGATATCCAGCGCATCCCCATCCCCTTAAATTAGATGTCAAGAGCCCCCCCCCCCCCGACCATCAAAAGTTGAGTCCCCCACTCTCCCCAACATCACGGTGCACCCCCCTTTCCTTATCTTATGCTGCTGCTGGGGAGAAGCTGGATGCATTGCTTGAAAGCAGAAAGTAGGGGTCTGGAGGAGGACTAAAGGAGGGCTGGAGCAAGAGAAGAGGTGCGAAGGCCAAATGAAATGGCCTGGAGGGCCGGATTTGGCCCGCGGGCCTTGTGTTGGACACCTGTGGTATAGGTGGAGTAAAATCCATAAAGGCATGGTTTGACCAGTTTGGTGTAGAGGAACTTAAAATCTCCTGCACAGAGTCCTGACCTCAACCATACTGAGCACCTTTGGGATGAATTGGAATGTCAATGTTGATATAGGTCTGATTTTTGGGGGCCCAACGTGGGGCCTTACATGTGAACCAGGTCTTTTCACCCTTCATCAGTACCTGGCCTCACAAACGGGCACGGATTCCCACAGACACCATCCAAAAATTTGTGGAAAGTCTTCCCAGAAAAATGGAGGGAGGGTGGCATAGCTACAAAAGGGGGCAACTCTATATTACCATCACCATGGGAACAGGGGGGAAACTGTATATTAAAGGCCATGGTGGGGGGGGGTCAACTCCATATTAATGACCATGGTAAGGAAAAAGTTAACCTCATAAAGACATAGGAGAGAAGATATTTTGCCCATCATCTAGAAAATATGGCACCACATCCCTTGAAAAATGGGAAAGGATAGATGGGATTTTTAAGGTGCCAAATTAGAACAAAATTATTTTATAAAAGTAGAAATGTATTCAAGTAATAAAAACGGAGCATACAAAGAGTAAATGTTGATAATACAGTACTAATATGTGTGCTGACTGATTTCATCTCTACATGTTTCGCCTCGGTTATGGCTTCTTCAGGAGATATAATTGATATCAGGCACAATAAAGATTAACCAATTCTGACATTTCTCTCCTACATGTAAAAAATTCATAATTTTTTTTCTAGAAAATTACATAGAACCCCCAAAACATTATATATGTTTTTTTAGCAAAGACCCTAGATGGCCGTTGCAACTTTTTATCTCGCACGGTATTTGCGCAGCAATTTTTCTAACACTTTCCGGAAAAAAAAAACATTTTCATGCTTTAAAAAAAAAAAAAAAAAAACAGTAAAGTTAGCCCAATTTTTTTGCATAATGTGAAAGATGAAGATACGCCGAGTAAATAGATACCCAACATGTCACGATTCAAAATTGCACGCGCTCGTGGAATGGCGCCAAACTTTGGTATTTAAAAATCCCCATAGGCGACGCTTTCAAATTTTTTACTGATTACATCATGTTTTGAGTTACAGAGAGGTCTAGGGCTAGAATTATTTCTCTTGCTCCAACGTTCGCGGCGATACCTCACATGTGTGGTTTGAACACCGTTTTCATATGTGGGCGGGGCTTATGTATGCGTTCACTTCTGCGTACGAGCTCACGGGGGAATGGCGCTTTAAACATTTTTTTTTTTATTGTTAATTTTACTTTTATTTTTTTTAGTTTGACACTTTAAAAAAAAAAAATTGATTACTTTTATTCCTATTACAAGGAATTCCTATTAAATCCCTTGTAATAAGAATATGACATGATCGGACCTATTTACAGTGAGATATGGGGGGGGGGGGGGGTCAATAAGACCCACATCTCACCTCTAGGCTGGGAAGCCTAAAAATCAAAAAAAAAAAAAAGAGATCTCTGCTTCCCAGCCGAGGCCAGGCGTGACATCATAACATCGCGCCCGGCCTTCCGAACGATCATAGAGACTCCGGCGACCATCTGGTCCGCCGGAAATCTCTATGATCACCATCCGGGGGCCGGTGGATCCTGTGTCCAACTCACCGATGGATTCTTATGGTTGCAGGGAATCGCCAGCTGAAAAAGGCGATATCGGAATGATGTCTGTAGCTGCACCCGTCATTCAGATATAGCCCCGCAAAATCAAGGACGTCCCTGGACCCCCTACGGGCGCGAAGTGGTTAAAAATAAACAGGAGTTTGTTGAAAAAAACGAACAATCAACAAATGTAACAATCACAATATATGAATAGATACAATTTGAACAAATTTAAAAAACATTAATTGACTGAAAATAGCATAGCAAACAAGTCATCAATGGTCATAATATTTACCTGTATATTCAAAACTATTTACATATAAATTAAAGGCTCCACAATCATGGGGACATTGTATCTATTCCTGTACTGTGATTGTTACATTTGTTGATTGTTCTGTTTTTCCAAACAAAATTTTTTAGTGCTTATTGTGCCCGATATCAATTATATCTCCTGAAGAAGCCAATACCGAGGCGAAACATGTAGAGAGCAAATCAGTCAGCACATGTATTAGTACTGTATCAACATTTACTCTTTGTAAGCTCTGTTTTTATTACTTGAATACATTTCTACTTTTATAAAATAATTTTGTTCTAATTTGACACCTTAAAAATCCCATCTATCCTTTTCCCATTTTTCATAAAGACGTAGTTTGACCAGTTTGGTGTGAAGGAACTTGTGTGTCCCCTTACATCAGAGTGTCCGATGGTGAGCCAAGTCTGTTTTTTTGGTGCCCAACGCCAGGCCCAAAATTTGAGTCAGTCCCCTTACATCAGTGTCCCCATCAGCAGTCCCCTTACATCAGAGTGTCCCATCAGCAGTCCCCTTACATCAGAGTGTCCCCATCAGCAGTCCCCTTACATCAGTGTCTCCCCATCAGCAGTCCCCTTACATCAGAGTGTCCCATCAGCAGTCCCCTTACCCTTTACATCAGAGTGTCCCCCATCAGCAGTCCCCTTACATCAGTGTCTCCCCATCAGCAGTCCCCTTACATCAGTGTCCCCATCAGCAGTCCCCTTACATCAGTGTCCCCATCAGCAGTCCCCTTACATCAGTGTCCCCATCAGCAGTCCCCTTACATCAGAGTGTCCCCATCAGCAGTCCCCTTACATCAGAGTGTCTCCATCAGCAGTCCCCTTACAGCAGTGTCCCCATCAGCAGTCCCTTACATCAGAGTGTCCCATCAGTGCCCAGCAGTCCCATCACATCAGTGTGTCCCCATCAGCAGTCCCCTTACATCAGTGTCTCCCCATCAGCAGTCCCCTTACATCAGTGTCCCCATCAGCAGTCCCCTTACATCAGTGTGTCCCCATCAGCAGTCCCCTTACATCAGTGTCTCCCCATCAGCAGCCCCCTTACATCAGTGTCCCCATCAGCAGTCCCCATACATCAGTGTCCCCATACATCAGTGTCCCCATCAGCGTCCCCATCAGCAGTCCCCTTACACCAGTGTCTCCCCATCAGCAGCCCCCTTACATCAGTGTCTCCATCAGCAGCCCCCTTACATCAGTGTCCCCATCAGCAGTCCCCTTACATCAGTGTCCCCATCAGCAGTCCCCTTACATCAGCGTCCCCATCAGCAGCCCCGTTACATTAGCGTCCCCATCAGCAGCCCCCTTACATCAGCGTCCCCATCAGCAGTCCCCTTACATCAGCGTCCCCATCAGCAGTCCCCTTACATCAGCGTCCCCATCAGCAGTCCCCTTACATCAGCGTCCCCATCAGCAGCCCCTTACATCAGCGTGTCCCATCAGCAGCCCCCTTACACCAGCGTCCCCATCAGCAGTCCCCTTACATCAGCGTCCCCATCAGCAGTCCCCTTACATCAGTGTCTCCCCATCAGCAGCCCCCTTACATCAGTCTCCCCATCAGCAGCCCCCTTACATCAGCGTCCCATCAGCAGTCCCCTTACATCAGTGTCCCCATCAGCAGTCCCCTTACATCAGCGTCCCCATCAGCAGTCCCCTTACATCAGCGTCCCCATCAGCAGCCCCCTTACATCAGCGTCCCCATCAGCAGCCCCCTTACATCAGCGTCCCCATCAGCAGCCCCCTTACATCAGCGTCCCCATCAGCAGTCCCCCTTACATCAGTGTCCCCATCAGCAGTCCCCTTACATCAGTGTCCCCATCAGCAGTCCCCTTACATCAGCGTCCCCATCAGCAGTCCCCTTACATCAGCGTCCCCATCAGCAGTCCCCTTACATCAGCGTCCCCATCAGCAGTCCCCTTACATCAGCGTCCCCATCAGCAGTCCCCTTACATCAGCGTCCCCATCAGCAGTCCCCTTACATCAGCGTCCCCATCAGCAGTCCCCTTACATCAGCGTCCCCATCAGCAGCCCCTTACATCAGCGTCCCCATCAGCAGTCCCCTTACATCAGCGTCCCCATCAGCAGTCCCCTTACATCAGCGTCCCCATCAGCAGTCCCCTTACATCAGTGTGTCCCCATCAGCAGTCCCCTTACATCAGCGTCCCCATCAGCAGTCCCCTTACATCAGCGTCCCCATCAGCAGCCCCCTTACATCAGCGTCCCCATCAGCAGTCCCCTTACATCAGCGTCCCCATCAGCAGTCCCCTTACATCAGAGTGTCCCCATCAGCAGTCCCCTTACATCAGCGTCCCCATCAGCAGTCCCCTTACATCAGTGTCCCCATCAGCAGTCCCTTACATCAGTGTCCCCATCAGTGTCCCCTTACATCAGTGTGTCCCCATCAGCAGCAGTCCCCTTACATCAGTGTCCCCATCAGCAGTCCCCTTACATCAGTGTCCCCATCAGCAGTCCCCCTTACATCAGAGTGTCCCCATCAGCAGTCCCCTTACATCAGCGTCCCCATCAGCAGCCCCCTTACATCAGCGTGTCCCATCAGCAGCCCCCTTACATCAGCGTCCCCATCAGCAGCCCCCTTACATCAGCGTCCCATCAGCAGTCCCCTTACATCAGCGTCCCCATCAGCAGCCCCCTTACATTAGCGTCCCCATCAGCAGCCCCCTTACATCAGCGTGTCCCATCAGCAGCCCCCTTACATCAGCGTCCCCATCAGCAGTCCCCTTACATCAGCGTCCCCATCAGCAGCCCCCTTACATTAGCGTCCCCATCAGCAGCCCCTTACATCCCCCATCAGCAGCCCCCTTACATCAGCGTCCCCATCAGCAGTCCCCCTTACATCAGTGTCCCCATCAGCAGTCCCCTTACATCAGTGTCCCCCTTACATCAGTGTCTCCCAATCAGCAGCCCCCTTACATCAGTGTCTCCCCATCAGCAGCCCCCTTACATCAGCGTCCCATCAGCAGTCCCCTTACATCAGCGTCCCCATCACAGTCCCCTTACATCAGTGTCCCCATCAGCAGTCCCCTTACATCAGTGTCCCCATCAGCAGTCCCCTTACATCAGTGTGTCCCCATCAGCAGTCCCCTTACATCAGTGTCCCCATCAGTAGTCCCCCTTACATCAGTGTCCCCATCAGCAGTCCCCTTACATCAGTGTCCCCATCAGCAGTCCCCTTACATCAGTGTCCCCATCAGCAGTCCCCTTACATCAGTGTCCCCATCAGCAGTCCCCCTTACATCAGTGTCCCCATCAGCAGTCCCCTTACATCAGTGTCCCCATCAGCAGTCCCCTTACATCAGTGTCCCCATCAGCAGTCCCCTTACATCAGTGTCCCCATCAGCAGCCCCCTAACATCAGTGTCCCCATCAGCAGCCCCCTAACATCAGTGTCCCCATCAGCAGCCCCCTTACATCACTGTCCCATCAGCAGTCCCCTTACATCAGTGTCCCCATCAGTAGTCCCGATGGCCAGAACATGCGTGGCCTTACACGTGAACTAAATATTTCCTTCCAACATCAGTACCTGACCTCACAAAATGGGCACAAATTCCCACGGACACCCTCCAAAATCTTGTGGAAAGTCTTCCAAAAAAAGTGGGAGGATGGTATAGCCACAAAAAGGGGGCAACTCTTATGCCGCGTACACACGGTCGGAATTCACGTCGGAAAAAGCTCTGATGGTTTTCCCGTCGGAATTCCGACGGAATTTCGCTCAAGCTGTCTTGCCTACACACGGTCACACAAAATTCCAACGGTCTGTAACACAGCGGCATAAAACACGTTTGACAGCACTATAAAAAGGGAAGTTTAATGCTTCCGAGCATGCGTCGAATTGTTTCCGAGCATGCGTCGGAATTTTACGTGTCGGAATTGCATACACACGATCGGAAAATCCGATAGAAAGGTTTTCCGTCTGAAAAATTGAGAACAGGTTCTCAATCCAAAGTCCGTCGAAAATGCCGACAGAAAAAGACCGATGGGCGTACACACGGTCGGAAAATCTGTTGAAAAGCTCCCATCGGACTGTTTCCATCGGAAATTCCGACCGTGTGTACGCCGCATTACAGTTATTACCAAGGAGAGAGGGGGGTCAAGTCCACATTAATGGACATGGTAAGGGAGAAGTCCACTTCATAAAGACATGGGTTGACCAGTTTGGTGTGGAGGAACGTGTGTCCTGCACAGAGTCCTGACCTGTACTCAACACCTTTGACATAAATTGGAATGGTGACGGTAAGCCAGGACTTTTTTTGGCGCCCAACGTGAGGCCCCACATGTGAGCCAGGTCCTCTTATCCAACATAAGTACCTGACCCCACAAATGGCCACAAATTCCCACAGACACCCTCCAAAATCTTGTGGAAAGTCTTCACAAAAAAGAGTGGAGGGTGTTATAGCCACAAAAGGGGGCAACTCTATATTAATCACCATGGGGAGAGGGGGACAACTCCATATTAAATAGCCATGGTGGGGGGGGGGTCAACTCCAAACTGATGAAGGATGTTCAGGACACTAAGGGGGCAACTCTATACTAATGGCCATACGGGGGAAGGGGAGCAGCTATGTATTAATGGTCATGGTTTTGAAATGGGATGTCCAACAAGATCATATAGGGGTGTGGTCGGGGGGTTCACAGACTTTTAGCCATATAGTGAGCCTACCTAAACATCGACGCCTTCAGTGACTGAAAATCAAGACTGTCCAGGCTTTAGTTGGCTCACTCCACACCAGCTCCATCATTGGAAACGTTACTGCGGACACTCCCAGTGATGGGAATTTCCGGGAGTGTGCCGGGCGCGATGAGAATTAAAGAAGAACTCCGGTGTCAACAAAACATTTTCTATGGTTCCTGTTCAGCTCTCTAAAATATAACCCATTAACAATGTCGCTTCCATCTAGTATTATTGTATTTTCTGCTATTTTAAGTAACGGAAATTAAATAATTCTTGTAAAAGACGTTCAGGTTTTGTTACAATTAATACCAATGTAGTTTGTTTAGAACAGAGGGGGCGCTCTCACTGGCTCAGTGTGATTATTCTCGCTCACATTACACCACATTTGATTGCTCCTGCAATATGCATAGAATAATATAATATATGGACATTTCTGTGGTGGGGACATTAGAGTGTAAGCTCCTCTGTACAGAGACTGATGTGACTGTGGGGGGAGGGGACATTAGAGTGTAAGCTCCTCTGTACAGAGACTGATATGACTGTGGGGGAGGGGACATTAGAGTGTAAGCTTCCCTGTACAGAGACTGATGTGACTGTGGGGGAGGGGACATTAGAGTGTAAGCTCCTCTGGTGCAGAGACTGATGTGACTGTGGGGGGAGGGGACATTAGAGTGTAAGCTCCTCTGGTACAGAGACTGATGTGACTGTGGGGGGGGGAGGGGACATTAGAGTGTAAGCTCCTCTGGTACAGAGACTGATGTGACTGGCTCAGTGATCTCTGTACAGCACTGCGGTATATGTCAGAGATATATAAATGACTAGAATTAGTAAAACATTAGTTCTTGCTCAGCCTTCGGGGGTCAGGCGCGCGGCTCTTGTTATATTAGTCTCCGACAGGTAAGGAGTCGGAGCGGAGGCCCTCGGGGGCCGGAGGCGGATGTAATGCACTGTGGAGGCTGTAGTATTGAACCACCTAAGTGCCTTCGAGGCTGCTGGGAAATATTATATCTTTTCCGCTCGCCCTGAGGACGCCATGTTGGGGGTTCAATCGCTCAGTCACCGCTTTGCCTGTAATGAACGGATCTCATCCATCACCCGGCTGGTACAATAACCGGGAGGAATATGGGGGCCGGCTGCTGCATGCAATGAAATCCTGCGGCTGGTACGGGGGGGGGGGGTACATCAATCCTACGTCTGTGGGGGGGGGGGGGGTCTGAGCGGTAAAGCACACAGCCGCTCTGAACACCCCGGGGCCGTCCCGTCATGAACAGTAATTCTTCTTTAGGACTTAATTTAGTTTTTAAAGGACAAATGTAAATGAGAACCTTTTCACGTCAATGGATGGATTTATAAAAACGCAGGCGGGGCGACCTCTGCGCGTCCCGCGATCGATCGGACTTCTGGAATCCTTAAAGGAGATCTAAATCCTAAATGGAGGACATTTAACTGCTAAGGTCCCGGATATAATAAACAATCGCTCAGAAATCCCATCGATTGGAATCTAGAAGTCGGGCTGGGGATGGATGTTATTCCTGGAATTACAAATGTATCTAAACCCAAAAACAAAAAACATATTGCAGATCATCGGATGTGTCGCCAATTTACACAGCAAAAAAAAAAAAATCCACAAAAAACCGAGGAGATGCAATAAATAAAAAAGAATAAACCCCACGAGGGGTCCATGTGCCGGCAATAAACTGGTAATTAAATCGTAAATTAAAAGTCCAATTATAATTATTGTTTTAAACATACATCATCTATACATTACGGGGGATGGGGAGGGGGATGTATACATGAACGAGGAAAGTAGGGAATAGAAGGTCACATCGCCTCTAAATCATCGATCAGCCATGAACTCTCCTACAATCATCTCCTCACCAAACACACCAAAACTGTGCCAGTCCGGAGCAACTGAGAAAAAGGTCCTGGAAACCTCCATCCTCATTTCTGACCACCATTGTGTGTTCCTTCCGTTACATTATACATATTATAACACACTGTATATAATAAACCAAGCAGGGATGGTGGGAACCCCTCCTAATGGGCACAGCGGGTGTACAGACCCGGGAACTCAGCACAGGGATGGTGGGAACCCCTCATAATGGGCACAGCGGGTGTACAGACCCGGGAACTCAGCACAGGGATGGTGGGAACCCCTCATAATGGGCACAGCGGGTGTATAGACCCGGGAACTCAGCACAGGGATGGTGGGAACCCCTCATAATGGGCACAGCGGGTGTACAGACCCGGAACTCAGCACAGGGATGGGGTAACCCCTCATAATGGGCACAGCGGGTGTACAGACCCGGGAAATCATCACAGGGATGGTGGGAGCCCCTTATAATGGGTACAGCGGGTGTACAGACCAGGGAACTCAGCACAGGGATGGTGGGAACCCCTCATAATGGGCACAGCGGGTGTACAGACCCGGGAACTCAGCACAGGGATGGTGGGAACCCCTCATAATGGGCACAGCGGGTGTACAGACCCGGGAACTCAGCACAGGGATGGTGGGAACCCCTCATAATGGGCACAACGGGTGTACAGACCCGGGAACTCAGCACAGGGATGGTGGGAACCCCTCATAATGGGCACAGCGGGTGTACAGACCCGGGAACTCATCACAGGGATGGTGGGAAACCCCTCATAATGGGCACAGCGGGTGTACAGACCCGGGAACTCAGCACAGGGATGGTGGGAACCCCTCATAATGGGCACAGCGGGTGTACAGACCCGGGAACTCAGCACAGGGATGGTGGGAAAACCCCTCATAATGGGCACAGCGGGTGTACAGACCCGGGAACTCAGCACAGGGATGGTGGGAACCCCTCATAATGGGCACAGCGGGTGTACAGACCCGGGAACTCAGCACAGGGATGGTGGGAACCCCTCATAATGGGCACAGCGGGTGTACAGACCCGGGAACTCAGCACAGGGATGGTGGGAACCCCTCATAATGGGCACAGCGGGTGTACAGACCCGGGAAAACTCAGCACAGGGATGGTGGGAACCCCTCATAATGGGCACAGCGGGTGTACAGACCCGGAACTCAGCACAGGGATGGCGGGAACCCCTCATAATGGGCACAGCGGGTGTACAGACCCGGGAACTCAGCACAGGGATGGTGGGAGCCCCTTATAATGGGTACAGCGGGTGTACAGACCCGGGAACTCAGCACAGGGATGGTGGGAACCCCTCATAATGGGCACAGCGGGTGTACAGACCCGGGAACTCAGCACAGGGATGGTGGGAACCCCTCATAATGGGCCACAGCGGGTGTACAGACCCGGAAACTCAGCACAGGGATGGTGGGAACCCCTCATAATGGGCACAACGGGTGTACAGACCCGGGAACTCAGCACAGGGATGGTGGGAGCCCTCATAATGGGCACAGCGGGTGTACAGACCCGGGAACTCAGCACAGGGATGGCAGGAACCCTCATAATGGGCACAGCGGGTGTACAGACCCGGGAACTCAGCACAGGGATGGTGGGAACCCCTTATAATGGGTACAGCGGGTGTACAGACCCGGGAACTCAGCACAGGGATGGTGGGAACCCCTCATAATGGGCACAGCGGGTGTACAGACCCGGGAACTCAGCACAGGGATGGCGGGAACCCCTCATAATGGGCACAGCGGGTGTACAGACCCGGGAACTCAGCACAGGGATGGTGGGAACCCCTCATAATGGGCACAACGGGTGTACAGACCTGGGAACTCAGCACAGGGATGGTGGGAACCCCTCATAATGGGCACAGCGGGTGTACAGACCTGGGAACTCAGCACAGGGATGGTGGGAACCCCTCATAATGGGCACAGCGGGTGTACAGACCCGGGAACTCAGCACAGGGATGGTGAGAACTCCTCATACTTTGCAGACCTGATGAGACTGTCAGGGTGGTTTGTGTCTCCAGCATCAACAAAACACTAAATTATCAGTTATAGGTGGAGTGACCCTCTAATACCAAAAACGAAAGCCTATAATAATATTATATACACAGTCCAATGTACGTCATATTTCACCAAATGGAACCAATTTAAAGGGAACCTGCACTGCCAACCTTCTTCTGACCATGCCAGTGGTGGTGCCACAACAACTGAAGCCAGAACTCCAATCTGCATTCTTGTTCCCGGTCAGTGACATATTATTGAACCTGTAGGATGAGGATGACAACCAGGGAGCCAAGGAGGTTTGGCACCACAACACTCCATATCACAGATGACCACCCTTGCTCCAGTTGGCTGGTGTCTTCCCCACCCCCGGTCCTCAGATAAGTCTTCCCCCCCTTATACACATCAGCTGGTGTCATGTCCATCCCGGTTCTTAGACAAGTCCCCCCCCCCCTCCTCATACACATCAATAATGTCATAGAAAGCACAAGCCCCTCCCCCACAATGGCGCCTACCTTTTCCGCATCCTGCTCGAACAGACGCAGCTGAAAACACTGATCCAGTTTGAGTTTGCGCACGTGCCACATCTGGTGGAGGTGCTGCCGCGTGGAGTGCAGTTTGTCCAGGAGGCTGGTAATCTTTGGCACAAGACTCTGAAAGTCAGCCCCTCCCGGGATGCAGTTCCTGCCCGAAAACCCATCCCCGCAGCGGATACATTGTAGCAGCCTTTGTCCGTCCCGGTCCAGCTCCTCCACCGGGGCCTTAATCACTTTCTTCTTTAGCTGAGTGTGTTCATCGATGAGCCTCCGGGAGCCCTCCACGTCCACCGGGAACTCCTTCCGGGCCAGCATCTCCTGCAGGTCCTCCAGCCGGGACAACAAGTGGACGGCGCTGTTGAAGAATTCCTCCAGGGAGACGCGCAGCTCGATCCACTCGTCGTGATTGTAATCCAGGGAGCCGTCAAACTCCTCCGTCAGCTGAGACGGGTCCACCAGCTTGGCCAGGCCTTCCACCGACACCATACTGGTCTGCGGCAAGAGAAGACACAACGGCTTAGGTATCAACACAACAAAAAAACTCCAAATTAATTATATAGATCAGTGATGGTGAACCTTTTTGAGCCCGATTGCCCAAACTGAAATAAATACATTGATTTTGTGTTGCAAAGTGCCAACACTGCAATTCGTGAGAGAGGGGGGCTGAGCGAAAAGAGAGGGGTTGTGTGAGAGAGAGGGGTGTGAGAAATATGCTGAGAGAGAGGGGGAACAGAGAGAGGGAGAGGGGCTAAGAGAGAGGGAGGGGAGAGGTAGAGAGAGGGGTGTGAGAGAGATGCTGAGAGAGAGGGGGAACAGAGAGAGGGAGGGGGGCTAGGGAGAGGGAGAGGGGGAAACAGAGAGAGAGAGAGAGAGAGGGGTGTGAGAGAGATGCTGAGAGAGAGGGGGAACAGAGAGAGGGAGATGGGCTAAGAGAGAGGGAGGGGGGCAGAGAGAGAGAGGGGTGTGAGAGAGATGCTGAGAGAGAGGGGGGAACAGAGAGAGGGAGAGGGGCTCAGAGGGAGGGGGACAGAGAGAGAGAGAGGGGTGTGAGAGAGATGCTGAGAGAGGGGCTGAGAGAGAGAGAGGGAGGGAGAGAGAGAGAGAGAGAGAGAGAGTGAGTGAGAGAGAGGAGAGAGAGAGAGAGAGAGAGAGAGATAGGGGCTAAGAGGGAGGGGGGGCAGAGAGAGAGAGGGGTGCGAGAGAGATGCTGAGAGAGAGAGGGGCTAAGGAGGGAGGGGGGACAGAGAGAGAGGGGGTGTGAGAGAGATGCTGAGAGAGAGGGGGAACAGAGAGAGGGAGGTGGTCTCAGAGAGAGAGAGAGGGGGGGACAGAGAGAGGGAGGGGGAGAGAGACAGAAATATGGGGACAGAGAGAGGGGTGTGAACAGAACAGAACAGAAACAGAGAAAGAGAAGGGGGACAGATAGAGAGAAGAGGGACAGAGAAAGAGGGACAGAGAGAAAGGGATGCGAGAGAGATGCTGAGAAAGGGGTGAGCTGAGAGAGAGGGGGGACAGAGAGAGGGAGGGGTGTGTGAGAGTGAGGGAAGGGGACAGAGAGAGGGGGACACAGAAGGGGGGCGGAAAAAGAGTGGGGCTGAAAGAGAGGGGGGGCTGAGAGGAGAGAGACCTCTAGCTCTGTCCTGTACCCTCTTGCGTGCCCACAGAGATGGCTCTGCGTGCCATAGGTTCGCCATCACTGATATAGATTGTTGCAAAACTGAAATATAGACTCCTCGTCCTGGAACTTTATTACACAGCTAATCTGAAACTGCATAATAAATATCCAAAAATACATTTATTTTTAGTTCATAAGCCATTCAGACCAAAAAAACTTTCCCTCCCGATCCCCTACATTGACCTCTTCCAGCATAGCATGGATCGTCTTCCAACTGTCAATGTGTGTGAATACTGAATGGCAGGTTATACAGCAATGCATTCTGTGTAAATTCATCATCCACAGCAACTGCCACCAAAAAAAAACAAACAGACCATCTAACACAATGTTTACAGACATTGATCAGACAGGAAATAGAGACAAAGTAACATTGTTTATAAACATTGTTCAGATGGGCGATAAATACAAATTAACATTTATAAACATGTTTCAGACAGGAGATAGAGAGGTACAAAGTAACATTTTGTTTTAATTATATACAGTAAAACCTGGGATTGCGAGTAACACGGTTTACGAGCGTTTCACAATACGAGCGATTTATTTATTTATCTTTAAATCCTGACTCGCTTTGTGAGCGTGGTCTCACAAGACGAGCAGGATACAAACCATGGGGAGTGCAGTACCGCATTTGCCCAGAGGTACAGGGAGCGCTGGTGACGCTCAGAAACAAAAAATCGGAAACACTTGAAAACATTTGAAAACAAAAAAGGCAAACACTCAAAAACGAAAAGGTAAACACTCAAAAACGAAAAAGGGAAACCCTCAAAAACGAAAAAGGGAAACCCTCAAAAACGAAAAAGGGAAACCCTCAAAAACGAAAAAGGGAAACCCTCAAAAACGAAAAGGGAAACACTCAAAAACGAAAAGGGAAACACTCAAAAACGAAAAGGGAAACACTCAAAAACGAAAAGGGAAACACTCAAAAACGAAAAGGGAAACACTCAAAAACGAAAAGGGAAACACTCAAAAACGAAAAGGGAAACACTCCATTCCTGTGTGTTTCTGAGTGTCTCCGAGCATTTCTGAGCATCTCCAGCACCTCTGGCCACATGCGGTACTGCATAGACAAGCAGTGGCTGTGGAAGTTTGCATTACTTCCTATGGGAAAACTTGCTTTTATATACGAGTGCTTTGGATTACAAGCATGCTTCTGGAGCGAATGATGCTCGTAATCCAAGGTATTACTGTACATTGTTGCAAATATGAAACACCCGGGGAATTTGGCTGAAGAATCAATGTCCTGAAACTTTATTACACAGGTAGAGCTCACTTAGCAGCCTGGCAACCTGTTACTGCATTATAAATATCCAAAAGAAAACTTGTTTAGCAAGATTCCCCAATGCCATAAAGTTAAAGCTGAACTCCGAGGATGGGGAAAAACTGCTCATGCAGTGGGGCTCCTGCAAGGGTTAGATGCCCAGCGTTGCCCAGAGTGCCAAGGTCTTTTTACTTACCTTAGCCCGGCACTCACCACTTTTCTCCAAGGCTTGTGGGCAGGCCCTAGGCATCTGTACTTACAATGCAGGACTAAAAAGGTCCAGGCAGAGTAAGGCGGCTGGAAGGTGGGAGAGATACGTAGATGATTTTCCACGAAAAGAGACGTAGGAGAGATACGTAGATGATTTTCCAGGAAAAGAGACGTAGGAGAGATACGTAGATGATTTTCCAGGAAAAAAGAAACGTAGGAGAGATACGTAGATGATTTTCCAGGAAAAGAGACTCTCCAGGGTTGTGATGTTCTTCATCAGCAAGTGGGCGGAGTCTGCAGTACTGCAAAAAAAAAAAAAAAAAAAAGGTCGTCACCCACCTCGAAGATGAACTTGGAGCTGCCAAAGTTGGTCTTTTGCTTCTGCCAGAAGTTCTCCGGCTTTATGATCAGCGCCACGTGGATCTCCGCCGGGAACGCCTCCTGCAGAGTCTTCAGAAGAGGTTTGATCAGGTCCCACTTGGATCCCCGCATGTCGATGATGACGGTGAATCCACGCTTACACACGTCTTCACTGCAGAGTGGAGCACAAAATGGGAAAGAGTTACATGAATTCACATCCTGTGGGGTCTCGGATCGGTTGCATTGGAGTTACAACAAAGATCAGCCTGGCCCTAAAAACTAGAGAGGAGGGAGGAACAACTGCAGCTCCAACCAAAAAGGCTTGCAATCTAATATCATATCATCCCAGTTTATTCAAATTTATATTGGTTTTCTTTTCTCTAGCCTGTCTCCTGCCTGTATAGTCCCCTTACTTTCATATGGGCATCTGCCATTTTTATTTTATTTAATTTTTTTTTATAGACAGGATAACCCTTTTTTTTTGTTCATAAGCTATGAGATGAAACTCAATGTCAATATGTGACAATATTTGTAGCAATGCATTCTGTTTAAATCCAGCAGTTATTCCAACAACTGCCATAAAAGAGAGACCATCCGACACATTGTTTATGAACACTGTTCAGACATAGAGAGACAGAGATACATTGTTTACAAACATTGTTCAGGCATGAGATGAAGAGATTTAACCACTTGAGCTCCGGACTATTTTACCCCCTTCATGACCAGGCAATTTTTTGCTATTCGTCACTGCGCCATTTTAATTGGTGATTGCACGGTCATGAACCCAAAACAAAATTTGTATCTTTTGTTTCATACAAATAGAGCTTTCTTTTGGCAGTATTTGATCACTTCTGGGTTTTTTTTATTTTTTGCGATATAAAAGGAAAAAAAAATATTAAAAAAAAAATAACTTTCTGCTATAAAACACATCCAATAAAATAAATAAATAAAATAAAACTTCATAAGTTTTGGCCAAAAATGTATTCTGTTACATCTTTGGTATGTTTATTGATTGGTTTGCGTAGTTTCTACAAACTATGGGATATATACACTAGATTTTTTTTCTTAAAGCGTTTGTAAACTCCAAAAAAAAAAACACAAAAAACCTGCAAGACAAAAAGGCATAATGAGCTAGTAGTGTGCATTGCATACTAGCTCATTATGAAATACTTTCCTTAGATAGAAGCTGTTGCATAATACTTAAATGGGAGTGCGGTGGGTGATCTGACACCAACGGATGCTGGGGGGGGGGGGGCTGACTAACTGCCACTGACAAAAATTCAGTGATCAGTGATAATACTATACACTGTCACTGCACTAATGACATTGGCTGGGAAGGGATTATACAACTAGGGCGATCAAAAGGGTTAAATATGTGCCCAACAATGTGTAATGTGTGTAAAGTATAAGTAGATAAAGTAACATTGTTTATAAACATTGACCACACAGGAGATAGAGAAATACAAAGTAACATTATTAATACACAAGTAACTTCTCCTTCTGTCCATAACTTTTATTTGGCTGCCATTTTCTTTGTTTATTGCTATTTTCTAACCATTTATATTTAGAGCCTCACTCTGGGATAAAACAAACATTTTACACCCCCTCCAACTTATACTGTCAGTCCCCCCCCCCCCCCCCTTTACCTGGTGAAGCCAGCAATACTCATCCAATTCCCCCGCCAGTTCTGGTGTAGGGGGACCCCTGATGGCTGCACCGGTACCATTCCCTGTGATGACATCCGTCCTCATTTATCCCTCATGTCACCAGAAATTGCCCCAAAATCTCCCTCAGATGTCACTGTCCCATCATTACCACCATTCACACCAATGGACAGACATGACAACGTATCATTGGCTGTCAGTAACTGCACCGGATCTCCCTGTTCTGCTGTACAGACAAAGGTGACGACACACAATCATCATCATAACCTCCACTGACGCTGTGGGAGGTTCCGCCCCCGGACTGGTGCGGCCCCTAGACGCGCCGGTGCCGTAACCATGGCAACCACATTTCAGCTTTCATTATCTTGGAGCCGTATGAACAATGACAGCTGGTTGGTGGATAATCGTAATTTCATCCCCCGATACATGGCGTGGTTTTACTACACACAGGACTGAGCTCACCTGGGCACGCTGGCGAGATACGTGACGAGCCTGCGCAGGTCTTCTTGTCGTATCCTGTCATGGTTGCTGCGGGCCGGGAAGGTGAGGATGGGTCCTCCTCTCTTGTCTCGTCCACCTGCCAAAAGAGAGAGAAAGACGGCGGTGTTAGGTCAATGATCTATAAATCAATTTGGCTACAAAGCACCCCCCCCCCCTCTATGCAACCGCTGAGATAAAACCAACTAACCACATTGCAGGGTGTTATTTTCTCAGCAGACTTTTAGGCAGACCACATACGGGTCGAATTTCGAAAGAATTTTCTTTAGAAAATCTTATCTAAGAATTTTCATTCGTATTTCGCACCATTAGTGGGGCGGCAGCAACAGCCGATTTTTGTGCGGCTATCAAATTTGAGTAATCGGACATGTTAAAAAAATTTTGAAAAACTAACGATTTTCTAATCAATGATGGGAGAATCGTGCGAGAAATGTAAATCGAAAATGGGCATGTGCGAGAAAAGATAATTCCCGGAAAGAAAAGAAGAAGATTCCTGGAAAGAAAAGAAGAAGATTCCGGAAAGAAAAGAAGAAGAAGATTCCTGGAAAAAAAAAGAAGAAGATTCCCGGAAAGAAAAGAAGATTCCTGGAAAGAATAGAAGAAGATTCCCGGAAAGAAAAGAAGAAGATTCCTGGAAAGAAAAGAAGAAGAAGATTCCTGGAAAAAAAAGAAGAAGAAGATTCCTGGAAAAAAAAGAAGAAGATTCCTGGAAAGAAAAGAAGAAGAAGAAGATTCCCGGAAAGAAAAGAAGAAGATTCCCGGAAAGAATAGAAGAAGATTCCCGGAAAGAAAAGAAGAAGAAGATTCCCGGAAAGAAAAGAAGATTCCCGGAAAGAATAGAAGAAGATTCCCGGAAAGAAAAGAAGAAGATTCCGGAAAGAAAAGAAGAAGATTCCCGGAAAGAATAGAAGAAGATTCCCGGAAAGAAAAGAAGAAGATTCCCGGAAAGAATAGAAGAAGATTCCCGGAAAGAAAAGAAGAAGAAGATTCCCGGAAAGAAAAGAAGATTCCCGGAAAGAATAGAAGAAGATTCCCGGAAAGAAAAGAAGAAGATTCCCGGAAAGAAAAGAAGATTCCCGGAAAGAATAGAAGAAGATTCCCGGAAAGAAAAGAAGAAGATTCCGGAAAGAAAAGAAGAAGATTCCGGAAAGAAAAGAAGAAGATTCTGGAAAGAAAAGAAGAAGAAGATTCCGGAAAGAAAAGAAGAAGAAGATTCCGGAAAGAAAAGAAGAAGAAGATTCCGGAAAGAAAAGAAGAAGATTCCCGGAAAGAAAAGAAGAAGATTCCGGAAAGAAAAGAAGAAGAAGATTCCTGGAAAGAAAAGAAGAAGATTCCTGGAAAGAAAAGAAGAAGATTCCCAGAAAGAAAAAGAAGAAGATTCCCAGAAAGAAAAAGAAGAAGATTCCCAGAAAGAAAAGAAAAAGATTCCCGGAAAGAAAAGAAGAAAATTCTGGAAAGAAAAGAAGAAGATTCTGGAAAGAAAAGAAGAAGATTCCCGGAAAGAAAAAGAAGAAGATTCCTGGAAAGAAAAGAAGATTCTGGAAAGAAAAGAAGAAGATTCCCGGAAAGAAAAGAAGAAGATTCCCGGAAAGAAAAGAAGAAGATTCCAGGAAAGAAAAGAAGAAGATTCCCGGAAAGAAAAGAAGAAGATTCCCGGAAAGAAAAAGAAGAAGATTCCCAGAAAGAAAAAGAAGAAGATTCCGGAAAGAAAAGGAGAAGATTCTGGAAAGAAAAGAGGAAGATTCCCGGAAAGAAAAGAAGATTCCGGAAAGAAAAGAAGAAGAAGGTTCCGGGCCACGAAAATTATCTGTAGCAACATGAGGTGAAATTGAACGCTTAGTTGGCCGAATTTCGAAATCAATGGTGGCGCCATCAGATCAGAAAACGCACAAATTTTCGGATTTTCAAAAATTAAAAAAAAACAAATTCTTTCAAAATTCGACGCATGTGTGACCAGCCTAATTTCAGGAATACACCATAAGAATATTGGCTGCAAATTTAGAAACGATCGGCCGGTTTGCTACACATTGATGCCCTTATCAATATTGTGAACGAAAAAGTTTGATTGGAAAAAATTGTGTCGTATCGTTTGACAAGGAACGATATTCTATTCATTGGTGTGACGGTCGTCAGTAAAAAAAAATCTCTCGAGCATGAGCACGGATGAGCGGAAGGCTACAAGGTCATCGCACACTACATCACTTCCACACTACGTAGTAAATCGATTGCTCTTGTAACGATTTTTTTCGATGGGTTAATGTTGGCAACGATTTCGACCAACGAACGCTGTTTCATTGGTCAGCTGTCCAGCGATCGGGCAGTTTTCTAACCGTGTATTCCGGCCATTAAACAGTCTATGAATTCTGAAAAGTGTCTCAGAATGTATCAATAATTGTACCTCGCGTGTCACATGGTCCAATAGATTGGGAATTATGGCAAACCCGGTATATGACGCTGGGGTCAGCATCCTCCCCCAAGGGGAAGGTTTAGGGAGACGCACAAAGTCCAACTCTTCCCTGGGCCCCTGAGGTCAGGGGGGCCCCCACTGCTCCATCCTCTTATTTCACAGTTCTATAATGTCACATTATACAGTGCGATGAAAAAGGAGATGGATACAGAATTCCATAAGAAGTGGGACCTATGCGCCATTCTATATACCGTATATACTCGAGTATACGGGGCCCCAAAGTCGGGTCGGAAAATGTCATTCTCTGCTGCAGAAAAGTGCTCGACGGTTTAGACATTAATGGCTGTGTGTTGAGTTATTTTGAGGGGACGGCAAATTTACACTGTTATACAAGCTGTACACTCACTACTTTACATTGTAGACAAGTGTCATTTCTTCAGTGTTGTCACATGAAAAGAGAGAAGAAAAGATTTACACAAATGTCACTGAGGGGTGTACTTACTTTTGTGAGATGCTGTGTGGAGATATTTATATATATATATTATATACACACACACATAAAAAAAATGCGTGGGGGGGGGGGATTTAGGTGCTTGGACATAACTTTAATTTTTTACACTTTTTTTAGCTTTATTTTCATCACATAGTGACAGGTCCTCTTTAATGAGACATCGGGGAAATACACAATAACTCTCCACCCATTTCCGGTTTCCCTTAAAAATACAATCCATGCAAACCGCAATAAAAATGGAAAGTGAACTGCGACTGCCTACGCGAGTTACAAACGCATCTTTTCCAAGGTGTGAGCGCCCGATGTACTCGGCCCCCCGGGAATTCCCTCCGCTATCGACCGCCTCCCCGAACGTTTCGTACCGGCAGCGACTCCGCAATGAAAACGCTGCTTCTCTGCCTCCCTATTCCAAACAATCGTCGGACTCATTTCTCCTTCCTTCGTACATAAAGAAATAATCCGAGTCGATCGGCGTTCCCCCCCCCCCCCCTTCGTTCTATTTTTGGATCTTTCAGACTTTTAGCTATTTTTAGCCGCTGTGTTTTGGCGTCCCTCCAGTTCCCGGAGCCGCCTGTTGGCCCCGAGTTGCCGCCCTTTTCCTCTCCTCTGTAAAGTGTTTTTTTACGCTCGTTAGTTCCAGCAGCACGCCGCCAAATCCGCTTTATTATAAATCTATTTTCTGCGTCCCCCCCCCCCCGGACCCCCGCGTGCTTCACCCCCTCCCCCCCACACCTCCACCGCATACCGACCGGGAGAGAATGGAGCGATTCCTCGAGGGCCCCGGGCCCCACACCACACTGGATTAGTACGGGAAATGTGGATAATTCAATAAATGTGTAAAAGGAATGAGACACGAAAACCACAAACCGCCCCGATTTCCCAGCGCCTGTATATGGGAATCGCAGATATGAGCCGACCTGATCCATCAGATCGACGGACCACCAGAAAATCCATCGATTGTAAAGTATCAAAGCGAATGTGATTTTCAACGCACAAAATCCCAATTCAAACTTTGTTCAAAAAGCATCAACAACAAAATGTAATGTCTGTCCAACCAGAGCTCTCCAAACTGCGGCCCTGTGCTTGCTTTTATCCATCTCTTGGGGCGTTATCCCCCTCACCGAGACCAATGATGGGGCATTATCCCCCCCACCGACACCGGGGCATTATCCCCCCCCCCCACCGACACCGGGGCATTATCCCCCCCCCCACAGACACCGGGGCATTATCCCCCCCACCGACACCGGGGCATTATCCCCCCCCCCCCCCCCACCGACACCGGGGCATTATCCCCCCCCCCACCGACACCGGGGCATTATCCCCCCACCGACACCAATGATGGGGCATTATCCCCCCCACGACACCAATGATGGGGCGTTATCCCCCCCACCGACACCAATGATGGGACACTATTCCTCCTACTGACACCAATGATGGGACACTATTCCTCCCACTGACACCAATGATGGGACACTATTCCTCCCACTGACACCAATGATGGGACACTATTCCTCCCACTGACACCAATGATGGGACACTATTCCTCCCACTGACACCAATGATGGGACACTATTCCTTCCACTGACACCAATGATGGGACACTATTCCTCCCACTGACACCAATGATGGGACACTATTCCTCCCACTGATACCAATGATGGGACACTATTCCTTCCACTGACACCAGGATATTTTCTACTCCCGTTGGCCACAGTCCGGCCCCCCTAAAGGCTATAGGACAGTAAACTGATCCGTGGTTTAGAAAGTTTGGAGACCCCCCCCCCCCCCCCCCCCATCTAAACTAATGGACAGTCAGTTTCAATAAAGTTTTAAGAGAAAAGAAGACAATTTACCAATAAAGTTTAATCTGCATATAATTTGACTTCCCTGCCCCCCCCCCCTTGTGAGAAGCTCGCAGTGTGCGGTGAAATCAGAGAGGCCGGAGGGGGGATAGAACATACTGTTGATCAGCTGCTGAGGAATCACATGATATCCATATGTGGCTCAGAATCCAGGAACTCAGGGGTTAACCTCGCCGAGCGTCCGCCACAAAGGCGGTTTTGTACAGAACGATCGCCCTGGCGGTGTAATCCAAACAAAAAGCCGGCAGAAGCATCTGAAGTGCGCAGCCTGTGGGGGGATTACTAGATTATCCGCGATTACAGCAGGTTATTTAACCGCCACATCTGGCTAAATAGATAACGCGGATTCCGAGCTGCGGGCGGACGATTGATGCCGGACCTGGAGGAGATATTAGAACCCCACGCCGAGCGCCGGAACCCCACAGCGACCAATCCCAAGGATTTCATTCTTTGAATTCTAGTAAAAAGGGAAAAAACTCGGCTTCTGCGGGTCAGCGCCCTCTGCGGCGTGGAGAAACCCCCCCCCCCCCCCCCACCCGAGACCCCCAAGGTGGGCGCTACGCCGGCCTGTTTATAAAGCAAAACCCGCAAGAATAAAGCTCCTTGTGGAACAAACGTCCGCGGCACAAAGATTGTATGACTGAAAAATAACTTTATTAATGGCACAACGCTATACAAATGGACGACACCCCACTGACCAAATACACAAAACTAGGAGGTGTGCCGAAAAATTAAATTTTTATAAAGTGCGCGGGGGCCGGGGAAGGGAGGGCCAGAGAGCGCCGGGGGGCGGGGAAGCTGAAGAGTTGGGGGTCGGGGTAGGGAAGGGAGGACCAGAAAGCGCTGGGGAAGGGAGGGCCAGAGAGCGGGGTCGGGAAGAAGTTAGGGGAGGGGTAGGGAAGGCTGAAGAATTGGGAGTCGGGGTAGGGAAGGGAGGGCCAGACAGCGCTGGGGCCTGGGAAGGGAGGGCCAGACAGCGCTGGGGCCTGGGAAGGGAGGGCCAGACAGCGCTGGGGCCTGGGAAGGGAGGGCCAGACAGCGCTGGGGCCTGGGAAGGGAGGGCCAGACAGCGCTGGGGCCTGGGAAGGGAGGGCCAGACAGCGCTGGGGCCTGGGAAGGGAGGGCCAGACAGCGCTGGGGCCTGGGAAGGGAGGGCCAGACAGCGCTGGGGCCGGGGAAGGGAGGGCCAGACAGCGCTGGGGCCGGGGAAGGGAGGGCCAGACAGCGCTGGGGCCGGGGAAGGGAGGGCCAGACAGCGCCGGGGACGGGAGGGCCAGACAGCGCTGGGGCCGGGGAAGGGAGGGCCAGACAGCGCTGGGGCCGGGAAGAAGTTTGGGGTGGGGTAGGGAAGGCTGAAGAATTGGGAGTCGGGGTAGGGAAGGGAGGGCCAGACAGCGCTGGGGCCTGGGAAGGGAGGGCCAGACAGCGCTGGGGCCTGGGAAGGGAGGGCCAGACATCGCTGGGGCCTGGGAAGGGAGGGCCAGACAGCGCTGGGGCCTGGGAAGGGAGGGCCAGACAGCGCTGGGGCCTGGGAAGGGAGGGCCAGACAGCGCTGGGGCCTGGGAAGGGAGGGCCAGACAGCGCTGGGGCCTGGGAAGGGAGGGCCAGACATCGCTGGGGCCTGGGAAGGGAGGGCCAGACAGCGCTGGGGCCTGGGAAGGGAGGGCCAGACAGCGCTGGGGCCGGGAAGAAGTTTGGGGTGGGGTAGGGAAGGCTGAAGAATTGGGAGTCGGGGTAGGGAAGGGAGGGCCAGACAGCGCGGGGCCGGGAAGAAGTTGGCGGTTGGGGTAGGGAATGTGGACAGAGAGCGGGGGGTGGGGGAAGGCCAGAGAGCGGGGGTTGGGGTGGGGGAAGGCCAGAGAGCGGGGGGTCGGGGTGGGGGAAGGCCAGAGAGCGGGGGGTCGGGGTGGGGGAAGGCCAGAGAGCGGGGGGTCGGGTGGGGGAAGGCCAGAGAGCGGGGGGTCGGGGTGGGGGAAGGCCAGAGAGTGGGGGTCGGGGTGGGGGAAGGCCAGAGAGCGGGGGGTCGGGGTGGGGGAAGGCCAGAGAGTGGGGGTCGGGGTGGGGGAAGGCCAGAGAGTGGGGGCACAACAGATACTTCCAGAGCCAGTCCAGGCCTAACACAACAGGGATCAGCAGCACTCACAAGGATCAGCAGTTTCTCAGTGGCTGTCGGCTGTTTTTCTCCAGATTATAAACTGGGATACTCGAGGAGCCTGCGCTTTATCCCCGATATTTCAGACTATCCTCCAGGGGCTATCCTCTGATGCTGCACGTTTCAGGCGGACGGTTAAAGAGATAATTCATCACTTTAGTGAGATTCTATAGAAGTCGTCTGCCAAGTCCCAGATATATTTGTGTGCGATTTGAACTCCGCGATTCCTTCGTATCATAGAACGCGGCTTTATCTATGGAGCGTCTTCAGTGAGTGCCAAGTCAGCAGATTCCGGCGTCCAGCCGGGATTCATTCCACAATGTACATCACTGATAACGTTCATCCCGCCAGGTGTGACGTCTCCAAACTGATCGCGGCGCCGCGCACAGCGAACGACCCCGAGCCGCAATTTGTTTGTTTATCATTAATCCACCAATTATGCTCACTGTATTGATGGAGCAGTGTTGTCACCCTAAAACAGGACTATAAACCACCTTCCCCTCTCTTCGTCTCTATATCATAGGAGGGAGGTGTTCTGTAGTTCACAGCAATCTGGAAACAATGTAACAGATAACGGTGCAGCAAACAGATAAAACAAAACACTTCCAATGGGATATTTAACAGATCAAAAAGGGACCTTTAGTGTAATACAGAGCAGACCAAGAATCAGCAACCACCGCCATGCTTGCTAGACGTGCAATTCGCTTCGTTACAAATTAGTTAATTCGGCAATATCTGAATTAACGAAAACCCACTTAACAAATTTTTCCGAACATTCGTAAATTCTAAAATTCGTAAATTTTTATATTTGTACATTTTAATATTTGAATATTCATAAATTCAAATATTCGAAAATTCAGATATTCGAAATTTGAAAATCTGATAATCCGAAATTTCGGAAATGAAGATTTGAAATGGTAATAGTGAAGTTATTATTAGTTATTAACTATTAAATGATAGGTATTGGAATTTCCTTTCAAATTTGGCCGTTAGTGAAAGTAACGAATTTATCCGAAGTTATAAAGTATCCGAAGTAACGAATGGCGCATCTAAACAAATGGAACTTAACGAATAATAAACAATAACAAACTTTATATTATTAATTCATTCCGTTTATTTCGGATAATTCGTATCTTCGGATAAATTTGTATTCGTTACGTTCACTAACAGCCAAATTTGAAAGGAAATTCCAATACCTATAATTTAATAGTTATTACGAATTTTTGGATTTTCTTTCTTATTTACAATCTTTGATCATAAAGAATGACCTGAAAACCGAAAAAAAAAAAAAAAAATGAAAACGAAAACTAACAAATTTTTACGGACATTAGACATGGCAGTACATATGTCTAATGCTTGCCCAGCTGGGCATGCAATGCCACTCATGTTGGCACCCGCTGCTGTTGGCTGTAATTGACCAGCTAACTGGCTGAGAAATTCAGCGTGCTGTGCATAGGAAGCCCATCCACACACCTACACCCTGCATTCCTAAAAGGTACAGGCCGATCTGAGGATTGAAGGGCATGCATTGGGGCTGATCTGAGGTGTGAAGGGCATGCATTGGGGCTGATCTGAGGTGTGAAGGGCATGCATTGGGGCTGATCTGAGGTGTGAAGGGCATGCATTGGGGCTGATCTGAGGTGTGAAGGGCATGCATTGGGGCAGATCTGAGGTGTGAAGGGCATGCATTGGGTGATCTGAGGTGTGAAGGGCATGCATTGGGTGGTCTGAGTAGTGAAGGGCATGCATTGGGTGATCTGAGTAGTGAAGGGCATGCATTGGGTGATCTGAGGTGTGAAGGGCATACATTGGGTGATCTGAGGTGTGAAGGGCATACATTGGGGCTGATCTGAGGTGTGAAGGGCATACATTGGGTGATCTGAGGTGTGAAGGGCATGCATTGGGGCTGATCTGAGGTGTGAAGGGCATACATTGGGTGATCTGAGGTGTGAAGGACATGCATTGGGTGATTGAGTAGTGAAGGACATGCATTGGGTAGTCTGAGGTGTGAAGGGCATGCATTGGGTGATCTGAGGTGTGAAGGGCATGCATTGGGTGATCTGAGGTGTGAAGGGCATGCATTGGGTGATCGGAGGTGTGAAGGGCATGTATTGGGTGATCTGGGGTGTGAAGGGCATACATTGGGTGATCTGAGGTGTGAAGGACATACATTGGGTGATCTGAGGTGTGAAGGGCATGCATTGGGTGATCTGAGGTGTGAAGGGCATGCATTGGGTGATCTGAGGTGTGAAGGACATACATTGGGTGATCTTAGGTGTGAAGGGCATGCATTGGGTTATCTGAGGTGTGGAGGACATACATTGGGTGATCTGAGTAGTGAAGGGCATACATTGGGTGATCTGAGGTGTGAAGGGCATACATTGGGTGATCTGAGGTGTGAAGGGCATACATTGGGTGATCTGAGGTGTGAAGGGCATACATTGGGTGATCTGAGGTGTGAAGGGCATGCATTGGGTGATCTGAGGTGTGAAGGGCATGCATTGGGTGATCTGAGGTGTGAAGGGCATGTATTGGGTGATCTGAGGTGTGAAGGGCATGCATTGGGTGATCTGAGTAGTGAAGGGCATGCATTGGGTGATCTGAGGTGTGAAGGGCATGCATTGGGTGATCTGAGTAGTGAAGGGCATGCATTGGGTGATCTGAGTAGTGAAGGGCATGCATTGGGTGATCTGAGGTGTGAAGGGCATGAATTGGGTGATCTGAGGTGTGAAGGGCATGCATTGGGTGATCTGAGGTGTGAAGGGCATGAATTGGGTGATCTGAGGTGTGAAGGGCATGCATTGGGTGATCTGAGGTGTGAAGGGCATGCATTGGGTGATCTGAGGTGTGAAGGGCATGCATTGGGTGATCTGAGGTGTGGAGGACATACATTGGGTGATCTGAGTAGTGAAGGGCATGCATTGGGTGATCTGAGGTGTGAAGGGCATACATTGGGTGATCTGAGGTGTGAAGGGCATACATTGGGTGATCTGAGGTGTGAAGGGCATACATTGGGTGATCTGAGGTGTGAAGGGCATACATTGGGTGATCTGAGGTGTGAAGGACATGCATTGGGTGATCTGAGGTGTGAAGGACATACATTGGGTGATCTGAGGTGTGAAGGACATACATTGGGTGATCTGAGGTGTGAAGGGCATGCATTGGGTGATCTGAGGTGTGAAGGGCATGCATTGGGTGGTCTGAGTAGTGAAGGGCATGCATTGGGGCAGATCTGAGGTGTGAAGGGCATGCATTGGGTGATCTGAGTAGTGAAGGGCATGCATTGGGTGATCTGAGGTGTGAAGGGCATGTATTGGGTGATCTGAGGTGTGAAGGGCATGTATTGGGTGATCTGAGGTGTGAAGGGCATGCATTGGGTGATCTGAGTAGTGAAGGGCATGCATTGGGTGATCTGAGGTGTGAAGGGCATGCATTGGGTGATCTGAGTAGTGAAGGGCATGCATTGGGTGATCTGAGTAGTGAAGGGCATGCATTGGGTGATCTGAGTAGTGAAGGGCATGCATTGGGTGATCTGAGTAGTGAAGGGCATGCATTGGGGTGATCTTAGACGACGACGTTCTATTGCTCAGCCATCATGCCGGTTGTCTGGTGCTGACAGTGGAAGAGGTCGGTGATGACCCCGCAGTAGACGTGTATCTGGAACTAATTTTAGGAGCAGAGAAAGAGGAATATCTGAGATAAATGTGAAGACAGCAGATAACACACCGGCTGACAGCTCATTCCATACATTTCATCCCCCGCAAAAGTACCAACTGCAAATCCTCCAAATAAACCAATAATAGTATGACGTAAGAGGAGCGGTCACCATACCTGACACAAAGGCCACCTTCTCCTTCAGTGTGGGGAGGACGTCAGTAGCTTTTAGTCCATCGTTCCGGAAGGAGCCTGAGAACAGAGAGAAGAACGATGAGTAACCAACCAGAAGACAACAGAAGAGAATGGATCATGTTCTATAATCTAATAGAGGAGGTGTATCAATGTGGAGATGCAGGCGTATTGATGAGGATGTGTATTGATGATGAGAATGATGATGAGGATGTGTATTGAGGATGAGGATGAGGATGTGTATTGAGGAGGATGAGGATGTGTATTGATGAGGATGTGTATTGATGAGGATGAGGATGAGGATGAGGATGTGTATTGATGAGGATGTGTATTGATGAGGATGAGGATGTGTATTGATGAGGATGAGGATGTGTATTGATGAGGATGAGGATGTGTATTGATGAGGATGAGGATGAGGATGTGTGTTGATGAGGATGAGGATGTGTATTGATGAGGATGTGTATTGATGAGGATGAGGATGTGTATTGATGAGGATGAGGATGTGTATTGATGAGGATGAGGATGTGTATTGATGAGGATGAGGATGTGTATTGATGAGGATGAGGATGTGTATTGATGAGGATGAGGATGTGTATTGATGAGGATGAGGATGTGTATTGATGAGGATGTGTGTTGATGAGGATGTGTATTGATGAGGATGAGGATGTGTATTGATGAGGATGAGGATGAGGATGTGTATTGATGAGGATGTGTATTGATGAGGATGTGTGTTGATGAGGATGTGTGTTGATGAGGATGTGTGTTGATGAGGATGTGTGTTGATGAGGATGAGGATGTGTGTTGATGAGGATGTGTGTTGATGAGGATGAGGATGTGTATTGATGAGGATGAGGATGTGTATTGATGAGGATGAGGATGTGTATTGATGAGGATGAGGATGTGTATTGATGAGGATGAGGATGAGCATTAACAGTCTGTACAGCAAAGTGAATGTAAAGCCAAATCTTCTCTTTCTAGTTTCGGATAAAGTAGAGATTATTTGACCCTCGTCAGGTTTTAATATTTTGCCTTCTATGTGCCATTCACTATTCTCCAATAGATGGACTTGGGGTCCGGGTCAATGGGCTAGACAGCATCGGTTTGAGGTGCTTCTGACCTGCGGTTGACCTTGTGAATGGCAGCGGACCACCTGCTTCAAGAGGGTTTTATAATCCCATTAACTTGTATAAGAATTTAAAATCCCTTTGAAGCAAAAATGCCCATCGACACAGACCCCGACACAACCTCCATGGAGGCCAGGAAGGAGATGGCATCATCTGACAAACCTGGCAACTCCACAGAGGTCTTCCCAACAGAGTCACTGAGACACAGACCCTGACCCTGATACAACCTCCATGGAGGCCAGGAAGGAGATGGCATCATCTGACAAACCCAGGAACTCCACAGCGGTCTTCCCAACAGAGTCACTGAGACACAGACCCTGACACAACCTCCATGGAGGCCAAGAATGAGATGGTGGCATCATCTGACAAACCTGGCAACTCCACAGAGGTCTTCCCAACAGAGTCACCAAGACACAAACCCAGACCCTGACACAACCTCCATGGAGGCCAGGAAGGAGATGGCATCATCTGACAAACCTGGAAACTCCACAGAGGTCTTCCCAACAGAGCCACTGAGACACGGACCCCGACACAACCACCATGGAGGCCAGGAAGGAGATGGTGGCATCATCTGACAAACCCGGGAACTCCACAGCAGTCTTCCCAACAGAGTCACTGAGACACAGACCCTGACACAACCTCCATGGAGGCCAGGAAGGAGATGGCATCATCTGACAAACCTGGCAACTCCACAGAGGTCTTCCCAACAGAGTCACCAAGACACAGACCCAGACCCTCACACAACCTCCATGGAGGCCAGGAAGGAGATGGTGGCATCATCTGATAAACCCAGCAACTCCACATAGGTCTTCCCAACAGCGTCACTGAGACCCAGACCCTGACACAACCTCCATGGAGGCCAAGAATGAGATGGTGGCATCATCTGACAAACCCGGGAACACCACAGAGGTCTTCCCAAAACATTCACAGAGAGACACAAAAAACGTCAGGTGGGTTCAAGTCTGGCGCGACCACCAAACAATGAAATATCAGTTCCAGGCGGAGTGACCCTTTGCCTCCCCATCTTCATGGACAGGCAACCATCGCTCTCCCTACACAGCAGCCACAAAGATATCTTATTTTTTTTCTTGCAAAATTAAAAATCAATGCAATAAAATGAAATGTAAATGTACCAAAACCTTAGCAGAGCGTCCCAAATTCACCGTACTGCGCCATTCCTGCCCGCCCGGACAACAAATATGCTAATTTTCTCTGATCACATGGCTCATTTGCATGCCAGCCGGAGGAGGACTATGCAAACGAGGCGCCTTGCCCATTTCACACATTAGACGCAGGTGAGAACGTGGAAATAGGATAAGTCATGGGGGGGTCCAGACCCCGACCCCGACTAATCGCCACCCTGCTCCAGAGACTCAATCATTACGGACATTGCAGCCGCGGACCGTATTCACTGTGGTGGGGGGGGGGGGGGATTCCAGCAATAGTCGCCATGACAGGTAGATGTAGACAAACACTAAAGTCTCCTTTAAGCTTCAACAAGTTTCTGTCAAATGTTTTTTTAATATTTTTATATTTGCTTCCATTTATACAACCCCTGATGATCCTGCCATGAAGATCCCTGTTCAGGCACTTCCTGTTGGAGGGTGACAACGCTCTGCCCCCGTCTCCCAATTCTGCTCCTGCATCGTCTCCCCATTACATGGGCTTCTGATGAAGACTACGACTACCTGATGAAGTACACAGATATGGTCCACTGTTGTCACCATCAAAAAAACAGTCCTAGGAAATGCCACGTAGCCATCGCCGAAGTGCAATGCATTGTTAACAACGGTCCCCAGAGACCCTTAAGACCCCGCCCACACCATGACCTGCAAGGTCGGGCGTCGCATTTATGCACATTTTGTGCGTTTCAACACTACAACCATAGGGCAGTCCTTTTATTCATCAATGGGCCGTCCGACGCGCTTCAAAGTAGCTCATGCAGATTTTTGAGCATTGTACTTCGTGTACTTTATTTAACCACAAGGTTTGACCTGTATGTTGCGCATTTTTCCGTACAGAAAAAAACATGCGTCTGCTCGCCGCGTTTGGGGTGTCATAACCAATGAATGCTATTGCAAGCGCAACACATGTTTATCAAACACGCGTTTTTGCTCACATTTAAACAAAATGCTCAGGTGTCAATGGGGACTAACCCCGCCCACGGCTTGCATTCTCCCCTCCCACTTTCCGAGTGGGCATGCCAAAAACCATGCCCACTATATGGGTTGGTCCTGCCCAGACACTGCTTCTAAAATGAGTGCGGACCACCCATCACGCCCACTTTATGGGGTGGTCCCACGCAGACACGACCTCCTGCTCCTACTTGCAGCCTCAATCCTGGCAATTAATGCCTTTTTTGATTAACGGAGCATGTGCAGAAAATAATAAGGTTAATGCTGGGATTCCGGGACATGGCCCTGGACACATCATCTTTAGGACAGAGGGCCAAGGTGCGGGACTGTCCCTGCAAACCCAGGACAGAGGGCCAAGGTGCGGGACTGTCGCTGCAAACCCAGGACAGAGGGCCAAGGTGCGGGACTGTCGCTGCAAACCCAGGACAGAGGGCCAAGCTGGGGGATTGTCCCTGCAAACCCAGGATAGAGGGCCAAGCTGGGGGATTGTCCCTGCAAACCCAGGACAGAGGGCCAAGATGTGGGACTGTCCCTGCAAACTCAGGACAGAGAGCCAAGCTGGGGGACTGTCCCTGTAAATGCAGGACAGAGAGCCAAGATGGGGGACTGTCCCTGCAAACCCGGGACAGTCCCTGCAAACCCAGGACAGAGGGCCAAGATGGGGGACTGTCCCTGCAAATGCGGGACAGCTGGCATGTACAGTGCAGACAGGAAGTGGCAGCATAAGATCAGCAGCATTGCATCAGAGCACGGGGGCAAAATAAATGTCAGTTGGGGGTTGGGAGTTGCACCTATTTTAAAACCGACTGAAAGCAGCAATTGGTCAGATTGTAACATTTGGGCAATAGAGGCATTTCATGGAGAACAATGAAAGATTAGCGCAGCCAATCAGAGACTACCAGGGATGGATACAATGTTACTCCTCCTCGTGGGAAACACTTGGCTACAATGGAAGAGTTGCCCCTCTTGTCTATGATCTGGGGAGCGATTGAGCGCGGTGTGTGTAGCGCAGGATATACATTGGCGCTGCCATTGAGCGTCAGCGGGGAATTTATGAGTCACGCTGAGATTTTATATCACATCTTCTCCATTAAACGTATCGCTGCTCCTGTTTCGCGCTCCCTCGCCGTGCAGCAAAAGCCGATAAATCTTCCTCATAGATTGCCCAGCGCGGCGGAAGGTCTTCGCATGCAGCAACAGCCCTTCACCCCGGCATCGCCCGATGGTCACAGCCCTTCACCCCGGCATCGCCCGATGGTCACAGCCCTTCACCCCGGCATCGCCCGATGGTCACAGCCCTTCACCCCGGCATCGCCCGATGGTCACAGCCCTTCGCCCCGGCATCGCCCGATGGTCACAGCCCTTCGCCCCGGCATCGCCCGATGGTCACAGCCCTTCACCCCGGCATCGCATGATGGTTACAAGTACCGCGCTCCCCATCATCAGATCTGTGGGCATCCCCTCGCCATCACAGAATGCGCCCACCCACTGCGCGCTTCCACGGACGCACCGTATAGAGTCAATTTCCAGCTGGCACAAACACGGTGAAATATTAATGCGATGAAAAGCCGCATGGATATGTAAATGGCGGCAGGCGGGCAGATTAATTCCTCACCTCTCTGTGGCATTTTTTTTTTTCCACTTCTCGCAGAAATCACGGTCTGCGCTGCTCTGCGGAGTTACCAGGCAACTGTCACCCAGATCCCCGTCCCAAAACACGGGCAGAGAACGATGTCATTTCAAATGGAAAAACAGGTCTCCTGCCAGGACAACAAGGCTCAGCTGATCCCGCGGGCCGACCTACACGGGCAACTTTAATTCCGCGCACCGCGACGGTTTAACTCCTTGTGATCTCATTGGCTGCACAATGCCATCAATAAGTGATCTGCAGCTTTCATTAGAAACAATCCCTGGTGATCCTGCCACAATGGCCCTTGTTCAGGCACTTCCTGGTTTTAGAGTGACAACGCTTTGCCCACCTCTTCCTACTGCATGCCTGTGTTGTCACCCCACCGTGCTCTCACAATGGCCGCAGAATACGCAGGAATGATCCGCTGTCGTCACCATCCGGGGAGCCCCCATCCTGAGAAATGCCAGGCAGGCATCAGTGGAATGCAGACATACCAACAGTATGGTCCCCAATCATGTGACATGACCCCACCCACCTGTCTAGACCCCGCCTCTAAATAATCAGGGACTGCCCACCAATGTGTAGACAATAGGCAGAGAACATGCACCTGCAGCACGCCTTTTTGAGTTCCTGAGCATGTGCAGCAGCACACATAAGGGTGATGCTAGGATCCCAGGACACAGAATCAGCGCGAAACAGAAGGCCAAGAAGCAGGACCGTCCCTGCAAATCCGGGACAGCTGACATGTACAGTGCATGCAGACAGGAAGTGGCTGCAGGAGATTAGCAGCATTGCATCAGCGCAATTAAAAAAAGGTCATGATGCTGAGATCCCAGGACATTTCACCAGGACACAGCATCAGCAGTACAGGGGACCAAGAGGTGGGACCGTCCCTGCAAATCCGGGACAGTTGGCATGTTTGGTGCATGCAGCGGGGAAGTGTTTGCAGGAGACTAGAAACATTACATTAGAGAACAGAGCAATTAAAACATCATGATGCTGGGATCCCAGGACTTGGCACCAGGACACAACATCAGCAGGACTGAGAACCAAGATGTCTGACTGTCCCTGCAAATCCGGGACAGTTAGCAATTAAAACCCATCAGGTGTGGGACTGTCCCTGCAAATGCGGGACAGTTGGCACATATAGAGCACGTAGACCGGAAAGGACTTGGCACCAGGACACAACATCAGCAGCCCCTCCCTCCTGATCAGTGCCCCCAAAGCAAGCAGCTTGCTATGGGGGCACCCAAGATGTCTGACTGTCCCTGCAAATCCGGGACAGTTAGCATGTATAGTATATGTGGACAGGAAATAGCCGCAGAAGATTAGCAGCACTACATCAGAGAGCAAAGCAATTATCTCACAATGCTTGGATCCCAGGACGCAGCATCAGCAGGACGGAGGACCGAGATGCGGGACTGTCCCTGCAAATCCAGGACAGTTAGCATGTATAGTATACTGTATGTGGACAGGAAATAGCTGCAGAAGATTAACAGCCCTACATCAGAGAGCAAAGCAATTATAATCTCACGATGCTTGGATCCAAGGACGCAGCATCAGCAGGACGGAGGACCGAGATGCGGGACTGTCCCTGCAAATCCGGGACAGTTGCCATGTTTGGTGCACAAAGCATCAGATCACAGAGCAAACAAAACACTCAGTAAGGGGATTGCTACTAAAAACTAACTGACCGATCAGCCCACTGAATCACAGACCGCCAGGAATGGACACAATGTTTCCCCTCCTCATAGAAAAGTCTTGTCTTCAATGGAAGGGTCGCCCTCCTGCCCACGATCTGGGGAACGATCGCTCGTCGGGCGCGGTGTGCGAAGGGCAAGTTCTACATTGGCGCAGCGTTACTACCGAGCGGCAGCCTGGAATTTATGAGTCATGTTGAGATTTTTCTAATCACATCTGGTCCATTAAAATGAATGAACTGCTCGTATTTCGCTCGTTCTCGCCGCGCAGCGAGCCACAGAAATGCCGCGCAGTGAGCCGCAGAAATGCCGCGCAGCGAGCCGCAGAAATGCCGCGCAGCGAGCCGCAGAAATGCCGCGCAGCGAGCCGCAGCCGGAGCGCAAGTAGGCACGAAATGGCTGCAAAGAGGCTGCATGAGACCAGCAGCACAAGGTGAATACACTCATAGAGCAAACTAAAAATAGCAACTGCATTGTGTGGTCTACATACTGACACCAGGAAGGGTAATCCTGGGCTTTGTAGTCCATGAGCAGTTTTAAAAAAGGCACTGAAAGTCTACAAGCCATCTTATTGAACAGGTGTCAGCTCTGCGGACGAGAGATCTACACACAATCCTATTCTGCTGGCGACAGGTTGACGGTGCAGCGGGGGGGAATTGCCATCCTGCCCAATTCCGTTTCAATCATACAGTTCTCGGCGGGGTCCCCGAAAGGGAAACAATGCGCACGTACGCCCGCCGAACGCCACCAATCACGCAGCGGCAGCCATTTAAACACCCGGCGTTTGTTAGAGAGGCTTATTTTTACACCGGCCCCACGCTGCGCCTTTATTCCGCCAGCCCCGGATTGGCATTTTCCAGGTTGAGTAGAAAACAATTATCAGCGGGAAAAAAATAATATGCGCACAAGGAGCGATGGAAAGAAAAATAAGTACGTGTGGGAGCGGCGAGATGTTAAAAACGTAGAATAGAAACTGACATCCGAAGGTTAAAAAAAAAAATATATATATATATATATTGATGAAGATTTCGAACAGGAAACTCCCAGGAGTGCCATTCATCTTCCTCTCACCGGCCGGGCGGATACCCGGGGCGCCGAAAAAACGAGGAGGGAAAATATCACATCTGAGCAAAAAAAAAGTAATTAAAAATCCCAGTGTGTCCGCGGCTGATAACTGGAGGAGAGGTTTAAGATTCGTACAACCGGTGCAGCCCTGAGCGGGAACATAAAACGGAACGAAAGACGAGGAGGGCGGCTGCAGCGCGGCTGAGATGTTGCAGCAAGGGGGGGAGGGGGGGATTTACTAAAGGCAAAATAGGCCACTCAATTGGAAAGGGAATTGGAAAGGGAATGAGGTGAAGCTCTGCTAACCATCAGCCAATCATGTGCAAGAAAAAAACAGTGCTGCATTCACTTGGGTGTCATTAAAAAATACCTCACATGTGTGCAGCGGCATGTGTTCAAAAACTTGGTCCCATGGGAAACAGTTTTGTACTAGAAGGTATAAAAGGCTAGAGGAGGCTGCTGGAGGAGGAGGCCATTGGAGGATGCTGAAGGTGTTGGCTAATGTAGGCCCATGGAGAAGGCCATTGGAGGAGACTGGAAGAGGCCCATGAAGGAGGTGGCTGGAAGAGGCCCATGAAGGAGGAGACTGGAAGAGGCCCATGAAGGAGGAGACTGGAAGAGGCCCATGAAGGAGGTGGCTGGAAGAGGCCCATGAAGGAGGTGGCTGGAAGAGGCCCATGGAAGAGGCCCATGGAGCAGGCCATTGGAGGAGACTGGAAAAAAGGCCCATGGAGCAGGCCATTGAAGAAGACTGGAAGAGGCCCATGGAGCAGGCCATTGGAGGAGACTGGAAGAGGCCCATGAAGCAGGCCATTGGAGGAGACTGGAAGAGGCCCATGGAGCAGGCCATTGGAGGAGACTGGAAGAGGCCCATGGAGCAGGCCATTGGAGGAGACTGGAAGAGGCCAATGGAGCAGGCCATTGGAGGAGACTGGAAGAGGCCCATTAAGCAGGCCATTGGAGGAGACTGGAAGAGGCCCATGAAGCAGGCCATTGGAGGAGACTGGAAGAGGCCAATGGAGCAGGCCATTGGAGGAGACTGGAAGAGGAGACTGGAAAAGGCCCATGGAGCAAGCCATTGGAGGAGACTGGAAGAGGCCCATGGAGCAGGCCATTGGAGGAGACTGGAAGAGGCCCATGGAGCAGGCCATTGGAGGAGACTGGAAGAGGCCCATGAAGCAGGCCATTGGAGGAGACTGGAAGAGGCCCATGAAGCAGGCCATTGGAGGAGACTGGAAGAGGCCCATGAAGCAGGCCATTGGAGGAGACTGGAAGAGGCCAATGGAGCAGGCCATTGGAGGAGACTGGAAGAGGCCCATGGAGCAGGCCATTGGAGGAGACTGGGAGAGGCCCATGAAGCAGGCCATTGGAGGAGACTGGAAGAGGCCCATGAAGCAGGCCATTGGAGGAGACTGGAAGAGGCCCATGAAGCAGGCCATTGGAGGAGACTGGAAGAGGCCCATGAAGCAGGCCATTGGAGGAGACTGGAAGAGGCCAATGGAGCAGGCCATTGGAGGAGACTGGAAGAGGCCCATGGAGCAGGCCATTGGAGGAGACTGGAAGAGGAGACTGGAAGAGGCCCATGGAGCAGGCCATTGGAGGAGACTGGAAGAGGCCCATGAAGCAGGCCATTGGAGGAGACTGGAAGAGGCCCATGAAGCAGGCCATTGGAGGAGACTGGAAGAGGAGACTGGAAGAGGCCCATGGAGCAGGCCATTGGAGGAGACTGGAAGAAGAGACTGGAAGAGGCCCATGGAGCAGGCCATTGGAGGAGACTGGAAGAGGAGACTGGAAGAGGAGACTGGAAGAGGCCCATGAAGGAGGTGGCTGGAAGAGGCCCATGAAGGAGGTGGCTGGAAGAAGCCCACGGAGCAGGCCATTGGAGGAGACTGGAAAAAAGGCCCATGGAGCAGGCCATTGGAGGAGACTGGAAGAGGCCCATGGAGCAGGCCATTGGAGGAGACTGGAAGAAGCCAATAGAGCAGGTCATTAGAGAAGAGCCCATGGAGCAGGTCATTAGAGAAGAGCCCATGGAGCAGGCCATTGGGAGGAGGCCCATGGAGCAGGCCATTGGAGGAGGCCCATGGAGCAGGCCATTGGAGGACGCCCATGGAGCAGGCCATTGGAGGACGCCCATGGAGCAGGCCATTGGAGGACGCCCATGGAGCAGGCCATTGGAGGAGGCTGGAGGAGTCACATGGAGGAGGCCCATGGAGCAGGCCATTGGATGAGGTTGGAAAAGTCACATGGAGGAGGTGATTGGAGGCAGCTGAGGGAGGCGGTTGGAAGATGCCATTGGAGGTGTCTGCACTCCTTTAACCTCCACGGAGAAGAAGGATTTCTTATTGACATAATTCTTTTTGCATAATAATTAGTAAATTTTGTGTCCCTGCGGATCCCCCCTCCCCCACCCCCCACCACTCTCTAGAAGGTGAGAGTCCCATTGCGGCAAATAATTGAAATGTTGCATTATTAAAGAATTTCAGACGAGGGGCAAAGTGTCCGGCGCCCATCGCTATGCGAGCTCCACCACACACAACAATGAATATTCATCACACCAATCAACTGAAGAGCCAAAAATATATTAGAAAAAAAAAAATGGGAATTAATAAGTCGAGTGGCTGAAATCATTAACCTTTGCGATCGGGCGCTGCGCTTATTTCCATAACGCAAGGAAACCGCCAGCCGCAGAATGCGATTTCCTGGGAGGAAAACGAGATAAAAATCAGAGGACGGCGAAAGGATTGGAGTCATTATACCGGCCGGCCGACTTCTGCAGGATTTGCAGCATTGCTGTAAACAGAGACTGAACTACAAATACATTCATTGTCCCAATCCAAGAGGAGGAGCGATCCGTGTACAGCACTGCGGTATATGTCCGAGCTATATACATGTAGAATAATAATAGTGCGTGACTGTGGGGGAAGGGACATTAGCGTGTAAGCTCCTCTGGTACAGAGACTGATGTGACTGTGTGGGGAGGGGACATTAGAGTGTAAGCTCCTCTGTACAGAGACTGATGTGACTGTGGGGGGAAGGGACATTAGAGTGTAAGCTCCTCTGTACAGAGACTGATGTGACTGTGGGGGAGGGGACATTAGAGTGTAAGCTCCTCTGGTACAGAGACTGATGTGACTGTGGGGGGGGGGGATATTAGAGTGTAAGCTCCTCTGTACAGAGACTGGTGTGACTGTGGGGGGGAGGGAACATTAGAGTGTAAGCTCCTCTGTACAGAGACTGATGTGACTGTGGGGGAGGGAACATTAGAGTGTAAGCTCCTCTGTACAGAGACTGATGTGACTGTGGGGGAGGGAACATTAGAGTGTAAGCTCCTCTGTACAGAGACCGATGTGACTGTGGGGGAGGGAACATTAGAGTGTAAGCTCCTCTGGTACAGAGACTGATGTGACTGTGGGGGGAGGGGATATTAGAGTGTAAGCTCCTCTGTACAGAGACTGATGTGACTGTGAGGGAGGGGACATTAGAGTGTAAGCTCCTCTGGTACAGAGACTGATGTGACTGTGGGGGGGGGGGGATATTAGAGTGTAAGCTCCTCTGTACAGAGACTGATGTGACTGTGGGGGAGGGGATATTAGAGTGTAAGCTCCTCTGGTACAGAGACTGATGTGACTGTGGGGGAGGGGATATTAGAGTGTAAGCTCCTCTGGTACAGAGACTGATGTGACTGTGGGGGGGGGGGCATTAGAGTGTAAGCTCCTCTGGTACAGAGACTGATGTGAATGTGGGGGAGGGGACATTAGAGTGTAAGCTCCTCTGGTACAGACACTGTACAGCACTATATAAATGTATAGTAATGGTGGGTGACATTACATTAGAGCGCAGAGTCTTGTGGTATCTCTATTTCCCTCCGGGGTGAGATGAGAGCGCGGTGATCTCGGCGGCGCGGTGCGGGGGTGGGGGGGGACGCCATGCTGCACGGAGTGCAATTAAACACGAGTTTTCGGAGAGAAGTCATTAATTAATGACACTTGTGTCAGACGATTAGAGCTCAGCGCCGCACTCAGAATGAGATTTTATTAGATGCAGCAGCTGGTTTATGTAACCCGTTGTATATCTGGGGGGGGAGGGGGTGTACACAATAATTGGGTGTCTGCGATACTTAAAGCACAACTCCAGCCAAACTATCCATGGAACAGATGAATGTCACACTTGTATTACCGAAGGGGGCAGAACAGACCCCGTGCCACTGCCCCGCCTTCTTTCTGGACATCTAATATCACATTATTAACACCCACACGTAGCTCTGATCTTCCTGTAGGCCAATCTAAATCCCTCCCCATCTTCATACAGTGGCCACACCCCCCTGCAAGCCTGATTTCAGTATTAACCTAATCCACAAATTGTCCCAGGAAAATCTCATCACTGCGCAAGAAGCCTGTTGGAGGCGTCACCTATATCTAGACCATCACCGTGGGCGGCTCCACCTATATCTAGTGATCACTGGGGGCGGCTCCACCTATATCTAGTGATCAGTGGGGGCGGCTCCACCCATATCTAGTGATCACTGTGGGCGCCTCCCCCTATATCTAGTGATCACTGGGGGCGCCTCCCCCTATATCTAGTGATCACTGGGGGCGCCTCCCCCTATATCTAGTGATCAGTGTGAGCGGCTCCCCCTATATCTAGTGATCACTGTGGGCGGCTCCCCCTCTATCTAGTGATCAGTGTGGGCGGCTCCCCCTCTATCTAGTGATCAGTGTGGGCGGCTCCCCCTCTATCTAGTGATCAGTGTGGGCGGCTCCCCCTCTATCTAGTGATCAGTGTGGGCGGCTCCCCCTATATCTAGTGATCAGTGTGGGCGGCTCCCCCTATATCTAGTGATCAGTGTGGGCGGCTCACCTATATCTAGTGATCAGCGTGGGCGGCTCCCCCTATATCTAGTGATCAGTGTGGGTGGCTCCCCCTATATCTAGTGATCAGTGTGGGTGGCTCCCCCTATATCTAGTGATCAGTGTGGGCGGCTCCCCCTATATCTAGTGATCAGTGTGGGTGGCTCCCCCTATATCTAGTGATCAGTGTGGGTGGCTCCCCCTATATCTAGTGATCAGTGTGGGTGGCTCCCCCTATATCTAGTGATCAGTGTGGGCGGTTCCACCTATATCTAGTGATCACCGTGGGCGGTTCCTCCTATATCTAGTAATCACTGTGGGCGGCTGCCCCTATATCTAGTGATCACTGTGGGCGGCTCCACCTATATCTAGTGATCAGTGTGGGCGGCTCCTCCTATATCTAGTGATCAGTGTGGGCGGTTCCTCCTATATCTAGTAATCACTGTGGGCGGCTGCCCCTATATCTAGTGATCACTGTGGGCGGCTCCACCTATATCTAGTGATCAGTGTGGGCGGCTCCCCCTATATCTAGTGATCAGTGTGGGCGGCTCCTCCTATATCTAGTGATCAGTGTGGGCGGTTCCACCTATATCTAGTGATCAGTGTGGGCGGCTCCACCTATATCTAGTGATTAGTGTGGGCGGTTCCTCCTATATCTAGTGATCAGTGTGGGCGGTTCCTCCTATATCTAGTGATCAGTGTGGGCGGCTCCCCCTATATCTAGTGTTCAGTGTGGGCGGCTCCACCTATATTTAGTGATCAGTGTGGGCGGTTCCTCCTATATCTAGTGATCACTGTGGGCGGCTCGCCCTATATTTAGTGATCAGTGTGGGCGGCTCCCCCTATATCTAGTGATCACTGTGGGCGGCTCCACCTATATCTAGTGATCAGTGTGGGCGGTTCCTCCTGTATTTAGTGATCAGTGTGGGCGGCTCCCCCTATATCTAGTGATCACTGTGGGCGGCTCCCCCTATATCTAGTGATCACTGTGGGCGGCTCCCCCTATATCTAGTGATCACTGTGGGCGGCTCCCCCTATATCTAGTGATCAGTGTGGTGCAGCGTCCTCAGCAGAAGATGAAACCCAACAACACGGTTAAAATAGTAAAAATCTGACCATCCCGGCAGTATTTCAGGGTCGCCGTCCCTTTAACGCGAAGGGCGGGAAGGTCGCGGCGCGGACAGAGGAGAAAGTGAATTGGCCTCATTGACGGCCTCGGGACACAATGGACGGGGCCGGCCTCTTCCTGGACTCCTTCCCAGGAAACCTTCCTTCCCAGACCAGGGCCGCAACATGGCGGGGGAGGGGACGCCCTGTGCAGAGCTCACTGCTGGATACGGGCTTGAAGTATATAGTAATACTCTGTGTCACTTCCATGGATGCCGAGTAAAGTGTTACCGTCCCCTCCCCCCCTTTCCAGGTATTCATTACCTCTTATACAGATCACAGGACCCCCCTGACAATACCTTAATCTGCTTTCCTCTCCAGAAGGGCGGCGCCATCTTTGTTCAGGCATCAGAGTCTCCATTTACTTCCTGAACTGAGATGCCGGCTCAAAAATGACACGATCATAAGTGTCTGACACAGATCAGCCCCCTGCTGCAGTCACTCACCTTGTGACCTTCTACAAAGTTACAATGTACAGTCTGATCACTGGGGGAGGGGAGACTGAGGAAATTACCCCTCCCCCTTCTACAAAGTTACAATGTACACTTTGATCACTGGGGGAGGGGGGGGGACTGATGAAATGACTCCTCCTCCTTCTACAAAGTTACAATGTACAGTCTGATCACTGGGGGAGGGGAGACATGTCCCCCAATGCTCCGCACTGGAAGGATGTGAATGATCCCCTCAGGGAAAAATAAAATCATTTCAATATGTCGGCGTTACGGGGACGATAATTCCCTCTCCGCGGGAAGACAAAACGCGCCCTCGCCAGCCGCACAATGGCGGCACGCTCCGTTTTCAATTTGGGGATTAAGATGGGCTTCCCGGGGCACAGAATGGCGCAGACGCGCGGCAATAATCCGCCAGGGCGTGATAATATTCCATAAGCCTTTTCTCCTGGGATGAGGATGGATTCACCCCGGGGTGGGGGGGGAGGGGGTCTCCTGTTGCCCCCCCCACCGCCATCACAATGAAAAGCGGACACATGACGTCTCGAGAACAGAGGGACGCCCGCCCACGCAAATCCTCATCAGCATTCTCCGCACAAAAGAATTAGAAAATGTGAATGCATCTTAATGTGTGAGCGCGGCGCCGCGGCGTGGAGGCTTTGCATTCATTGCGTGAGATTAAGGCTGACAGATGGAGGGGCGCGCGGGGACGCTCGGGGCCGCGCTCGCTGCGGACGGAGAGAACAATCCGGAAAGGCGCAGGAAATGCTGTGTAGGGGTGATGTATCATTTCCTTTATAGTCACATCTCATCGGAAGGATCCCGCTCACGCCTCGGCGCTTTGAGATTTTCGTGTTGGCAAAATTGCGACAGGTTTATGGGCTGCGCTGAAAAGGCCACCTATTCATTCTAATGAGCCGCACCGCGGGCGACAAAGTAGCGGTTTGAGCGTCGTACATTTTTTGATTGCACATTTTGACGCATTGGTTGCGCGTTGTCATGCGGAAAACATTTATCTGCTCGTCGCATTCGGGGGACCCAATTATTGGCACTGCAAGCGCAACACGCGTTTTTCACGTATTTCATGAACACGCGCGAAAATGTGAACTTTTGTGTGCTTTCATGAAACGGTCAGGAATGGAGCTTAAAAAGAATCTCCCATCTCTCCGAGCCTATCAGCTCCTGAGTTCCCAGCTCCGCCCACTCCTTGGGGGAATCTCCACCCCCCCCCCCCCAATGCTAGATGCTCCCGAGTTCCCAGCTCCACCCACCACCCATATTGATCTGAGGAGAACTCTCATTGCAACAGTAGAAGTGAGACTCCTTGGGTGGATCCACCCCCTCTGACACTAGCTGCTTCCGAGTTCCCAGCTCCGCCCACCCGCCATATGGATATGAGGGGACCCAGACACTACAACAGTAGAAGTGAGACTCCTTGGGTGGATCGCCCACCTCCTCTGGAACTACCTGCTTCAGAGCTCCCGGCTCCACCCATTCACCATATAGATCTGGGGTGTCCCCACCCTCCAACAGCAGAAGTGAGACTCCTTTAGCGGAATGCCCACCCCCTCTGATACTAGCTGCTCCTGAGTCCCCAGCTCCGCCCACCCACCATATGGATATCAGCGGTCCCCACACTCCAACAGTAAAAGTGAGACTCCTTAAAAAGGATGCCCACTCATCTGGCACCAGCTACTATTCCATTCCTAGCTCCGCCCACATCGATCTGACTGAGGGGTTCCCACACTCCAACAGAAGAAGTGAGAGTCTCCGAGAAGATTTCCCACCATTCTCGGACTGCCAGATCCGCCCCCCACCCTCTATTCAGGGCTGTCTCAATATCATAATGGGCCCCTGGGAACAGTAATGCGCTGGGGGCCCCTACCAGCCTGCCCCAAGTTACACACCTACTCTCAAAAATTAAAGAATAAATAGCTGATAAAATGAAACATATTATTATTATTATTATTATTAGTAGTACTTTCAATAAAAGGGGAGGGGGGGGTGATGAGGGCACAATACCGAAATCAGAGCTCCGCCCACCACAAAGCTGGACGGGGTCAGAGCTCCGCCCACCACAAAGCTGGACATGGTCAGATCTCCGCCCACCACAAAGCTGGACGGGGTCAGAGCACCGCCCACCACTAAGCTGGACGGGGTCAGAGCGCCGCCCACCACAAAAGCTGGACGGGGTCAGAGCTCTGCCCACCACAAAAGCTGGACGGGGTCAGAGCGCCGCCCACCACAAAAGCTGGACGGGGTCAGAGCTCTGCCCACCACAAAAGCTGGACGGGGTCAGAGCGCCGCCCACCACAAAGCTGGACGGGGTCAGAGCGCCGCCCACCACAAAGCTGGACGGGGTCAGAGCGCCACCCACCACAAAGCTGGACGGGGTCAGAGCGCCGCCCACCACAAAGCTGGACGGGGTCGGAGCTCCGCCCACCACAAAGCTGGATGGGGTCAGAGCTCCGCCCACCACAAAGCTGGATGGGGTCAGAGCTCCGCCCACCACAAAGCTGGATGGGGTCAGAGCTCCGCCCACCACAAAGCTGGATGGGGTCAGAGCTCCGCCCACCACAAAGCTGCAAAGCTGGACGGGGTCAGAGCTCCGCCCACCACAAAGCTGCAAAGCTGGACGGGGTCAGAGCTCCGCCCACCACAAAGCTGCAAAGCTGGACGGGGTCAGAGCTCCGCCCACCACAAAGCTGCAAAGCTGGACGGGGTCGGAGCTCCGCCCACCACAAAGCTGGACGGGGTCGGAGCTCCGCCCACCACAAAGCTGGACGGGGTCGGAGCTCCGCCCACCACAAAGCTGGACGGGGTCGGAGCTCCGCCCACCACAAAGCTGGACGGGGTCGGAGCTCCGCCCACCACAAAGCTGGATGGGGTCAGAGCTCCGCCCCCCTCCCCACGCCCAGACTCTGCAGATGTTCCACTATCTATGTGAATGGATGGATTGTGCGGATACTTCAGGGATGTAGAAATGATACAATATTCATACCCATTGAAATTCCCCACATTTTCTCATGTTACAACCAAAAACATAAATGTATTTTATTGGGATTTTATGTGATGGACCAACACAAAGTGTCACATAATTGTTAAGTGGAAGGAAAATGATAAATGATACAAATAAATATGTGAAAAGTGTGGGGGGAGGGGGATTAGTATGGCGCCCCCCGGAGTCAATACTTTGTAGAACCCCCTTTCTCTACAAGTCTTTTTGGGGGTGTCTCTACCAGCTTTGCCCATCTAGAGAGGACATTTCTGCCCATTCTTCTTCTTTGTAGAATATCTCAAGCTCTGTCAGATTGGATGGAGAGCGTCTGTGAACAGCAATTTTCAAGTCTTGCCACAGATTCTCAATGTGATTTAGGTCTGGACTGTGACTGGGCCATTCTAACACATGAATATGCTTTGATCTAAACCATTCCATTGTAGCTCTGGCTGTATGTTTCGGGTCGTTGTCCTGCTGGAAGGTGAACCTCCCCCCCAGTCTCAAGTCTTTTGCCGACTCTAACAGGTTTTCTTCTAAGATTGTCCTGTATTTGTCTCCATCCATCTTCCCATCAACTCTGACCAGCTTCCCTGTCCCTGCTGAAGAAAACCATCCCCACCACATGATGCTGCCACCACCATGTTTCACGGTGGGGATGGTGTGTTCAGGGGGATGGGCAGTGTTAGTTTCCCCCACACATAGCGTTTTGCTTTTAGGCCATAAAGTTGAATTTTGGTGTCATGTGAGCAGATCACCTTCTTCCACATGTTTGCTCCCCTCCCCCACATGGCTTCTCACAAACTACAAACAGGACTTCTTATGACTTTCTTTCTCCAATGTCTTTCTTCTTGTCACTCTTCCATAAAGGGCAGATTTGTGGAGAACACGACTAATAGTTGTCCTGTGGACAGACTCTCCCCCCTGAGCTGTGGATCTCTGCAGCTCCTCCAGAGTTACCATGGACCTCTTGGCTCTTCTCTGATGAATGCTCTCCTTGCCCGGCCCGGTCAGTTTAGGTGGACGGCCATGTCTTGGTAGGTTTGCAGTTGTGCCATACTCTTTCCATTTTCCGATGATGGATTGAACAGAGCTCCGTGAGATGGTCAAAGCTTGGGAGATTTTATTATAACCTAACCCTGCTTTATACTTCTCCACAACTTTATCCCTGACCTGTCTGGTGTGTTCCTTGGCCTTCATGATGCTGTTTGTTCACTAAGGTTCTCTAACAAACCTCTGAGGGCTTCACAGAACAGCTGTATTTATACTGAGATTAAATGACACACAGGTGGACTCTATTTACTAATTAGGTGACTTCTGAAGGCAATGGTTCCACTAGATTTTAGTTAGGGGTATCAGAATAAATGGGGCTGAATACAAATTTGCCCCCCCACCACCACCCCCCCCAAACACTTTTCACATATTTTATTTGTATCATTTATCATTTTCCTTCCACTTCACAATTATGTGACACTTTGTGTTGGTCCATCACATAAAATCCCAATAAAATCACATTTACGTTTTTGGTTGTAACTTGACAAAATGTGGAAAATTTCAAGGGGTATGAATACTTTTTCAAGGCACTGTAACAGGTGTACCGGCTCCTCTCCTGGACTTCCTCAGGATTTCACCGCACACTGTGAGCTTCTCACCATGTGCATTAGAATCTGCAGCCCCGCCCCATTTCCTGGCTGGAGGACGTCCAGCATCATCTAGTGCTTTCCTCCCCAGGCCCCGCCCCTTTCATTGAATGCTTGCGATTATGGAGGATCGACTTTAGATGTGGGCGTTACCTATGCAAATACAGCCTGACTAGGAACACCCCTTCCTCCAGAATGACACCGATCCAAAGTATTTAAATTTTTGTATAACTCCTCCCAAGAGCCCGCCCACTACTTGCATCAGGACTGAGGGCTCTTGGGAGGAGTTCTAAGGTGGGGGGCTGGGATGCTTTCAGGAAGCTCCGTACAGCCCCTCCCACCAGCCATGATCTGCCCGCATTGCAAAGAGAAAGGCAGAGACCCAGTTCATCCAACAGCATCTGTGTGAATGAGCCCCCAATTCATTTTCAAAGTTGTCACCCATTGTGGGTTGTCCCATCAAGAAGGGATGATGGGAACCCCTCATAATGGGCACAGCGGGTGTACAGACCCGGGAACTCAGCACAGGGATGGTGGGAACCCCTCATAATGGGCACAGCGGGTGTACAGACCCGGGAACTCAGCACAGGGATGGTGGGAACCCCTCATAATGGGCACAGGGGGTGTACAGACCCGGGAACTCAGCACAGGGATGGTGGGAACCCCTCATAATGGGCACAGCGGGTGTACAGACCCGGGAACTCAGCACAGGGATGGTGGGAACCCCTCATAATGGGCACAGGGGGTGTACAGACCCGGGAACTCAGCACTGGGATGGTGGGAACCCCTCATAATGGGCACAGCAGGTGTACAGACCCGGGAACTCAGCACAGGGATGGTGGGAAACCCTCATAATGGGCACAGCGGGTGTACAGACCCGGGAACTCAGCACAGGGATGGTGGGAACCCCTCATAATGGGCACAGCGGGTGTACAGACCCGGGAACTCAGCACAGGGATGGTGGAACCCCTCATAATGGGCACAGCGGGTGTACAGACCCGGGGAACTCAGCACAGGGATGGTGGGAACCCCTCATAATGGGCACAGCGGGTGTACAGACCCGGGAACTCAGCACAGGGATGGTGGGAACCCCTCATAATGGGCACAGCGGGTGTACAGACCCGGGAACTCAGCACAGGGATGGTGGGAACCCCTCATAATGGGCACAGCAGGTGTACAGACCCGGGGAACTCAGCACAGGGATGGTGGGAACCCCTCATAATGGGCACAGCGGGTGTACAGACCCGGGAACTCAGCACAGGGATGGTGGGAACCCCTCATAATGGGCACAGCGGGTGTACAGACCCGGGAACTCAGCACAGGGATGGTGGGAACCCCTCATAATGGGCACAGCGGGTGTACAGACCCGGGAACTCAGCACAGGGATGGTGGGAACCCCTCATAATGGGCACAGCAGGTGTACAGACCCGGGAACTCAGCACAGGGATGGTGGGAACCCCTCATAATGGGCACAGCGGGTGTACAGACCCGGGAACTCAGCACAGGGATGGTGGGAACCCCTCATAATGGGCACAGCGGGTGTACAGACCCGGGAACTCAGCACTGGGATGGTGGGAACCCCTCATAATGGGCACAGCGGGTGTACAGACCCGGGAACTCAGCACTGGGATGGTGGGAACCCCTCATAATGGGCACAGCGGGTGTACAGACCCGGGAACTCAGCACTGGGATGGTGGGAACCCCTCATAATGGGCACAGCGGGTGTACAGACCCGGGAACTCAGCACAGGGATGGTGGGAACCCCTCATAATGGGCACAGCGGGTGTACAGACCCGGGAACTCAGCACAGGGATGGTGGGAACCCCTCATAATGGGCACAGCGGGTGTACAGACCCGGGAACTCAGCACAGGGATGGTGGGAACCCCTCATAATGGGCACAGCGGGTGTACAGACCCGGGAACTCAGCACAGGGATGGTGGGAACCCCTCATAATGGGCACAGCGGGTGTACAGACCCGGGAACTCAGCACAGGGATGGTGGGAACCCCTCATAATGGGCACAGCGGGTGTACAGACCCGGGAACTCAGCACAGGGATGGTGGGAACCCCTCATAATGGGCACAGCGGGTGTACAGACCCGGGAAACTCAGCACAGGGATGGTGGGAACCCCTCATAATGGGCACAGCGGGTGTACAGACCCGGGAACTCAGCACAGGGATGGTGGGAACCCCTCATAATGGGCACAGCGGGTGTACAGACCCGGGAACTCAGCACAGGGATGGTGGGAACCCTCATAATGGGCACAGCGGGTGTACAGACCCGGGAACTCAGCACAGGGATGGTGGGAACCCCTCATAATGGGCACAGCGGGTGTACAGACCCGGGAACTCAGCACAGGGATGGTGGGAACCCCTCATAATGGGCACAGCGGGTGTACAGACCCGGGAACTCAGCACAGGGATGGTGGGAACCCCTCATAATGGGCACAGCGGGTGTACAGACCAAGGAACTCAGCACAGGGATGGTGGGAACCCCTCATAATGGGCACAGCGGGTGTACAGACCCTGGGAACTCAGCACAGGGATGGTGGGAACCCCTCATAATGGGCACAGCGGGGTGTACAGACCCGGGAACTCAGCACAGGGATGGTGGGAACCCCTCATAATGGGCACAGCGGGTGTACAGACCCGGGAACTCAGCACAGGGATGGTGGGAACCCCCTCATAATGGGCACAGCGGGTGTACAGACCCGGGAACTCAGCACAGGGATGGTGGGAACCCCTCATAATGGGCACAGCGGGTGTACAGACCACGGAACTCAGCACAGGGATGGTGGGAACCCCTCATAATGGGCACAGCGGGTGTACAGACCCGGGAACTCAGCACAGGGATGGTGGGAACCCCTCATAATGGGCACAGCGGGTGTACAGACCCGGGAACTCAGCACAGGGATGGTGGGAACCCCTCATAATGGGCACAGCGGGTGTACAGACCACGGAACTCAGCACAGGGATGGTGGGAACCCCTCATAATGGGCACAGCGGGTGTACAGACTGGAGAGTGGAGTCCCCCTTCAGCCAATGACATGCAGGGTGATGCTGGGAGAGAAGGCTGGCACCCTGTAGATTGGGGGCCCCCTAGGAGCCTGGCCCCAGCACGTGCCTCGGGCATGGAAAGGGTTAATGGTCAGGCACATGGCAGCGTTTGCCCCCCTCCCCCGGGCACTGACCTTGGGCATGGCTCCGGATCCCCATCATCTCCAGCGGCACACACGTTCGGTTCTCCCCGAAGAGCTCTCAGACGCTCTCCCTCCGGAAGGGGCTGAATGTGATGGAGAGGAAAGGCGCCCCCCCCCCTCCCCCCGGCCCCGGAGCCGTTCTGCAGCTCAATGCAGAGCCGTGCGCGAGAACGGCTCGGTGCGGGGCCAATCCGCGCTCAGCAATCCGGGTTATTTATATCCCGATACAAATACTCCATAGGGGAGGCTCTGCAGATCGGGGAATGACTCTCCTACAATGGAGGGAAACAGAACGAACGTTCGGCAGAAACACGAATCCTCCTCACATCGTATCCCCCGAAACACCGACCTGGAGTAACAACCAGAGATCCCCCAGATCCCAGAATGTGGGGGAGAGGGTCCCATCATTGGTGTCAGTGGGAGGAATAGTGCCCCATCATTGGTGTCAGTGGGAGGAATAGTGCCCCATCATTGGTGTCAGTGGGAGGAATAGTGCCCCATCATTGGTGTCAGTGGGAGGAATAGTGTCCCCATCATTGATGTCATTGGGAGGAATAGTGCCCCATCATTGGTGTCAGTGGGAGGAATAGTGTCCCCATCGTTGGTGTCAGTGGGAGGAATAGTGCCCCATCATTGGTGTCAGTGGGAGGAATAGTGCCCCATCATTGGTGTCAGTGGGAGGAATAGTGCCCCATCATTGGTGTCAGTGGGAGGAATAGTGTCCCATCATTGGTGTCAGTGGGAGGAATAGTGCCCCATCATTGGTGTCAGTGGGAGGAATAGTGCCCCATCATTGGTGTCAGTGGGAGGAATAGTGCCCCATCGTGGTGTCAGTGGGAGGAATAGTGCCCCATCATTGGTGTCAGTGGGAGGAATAGTGTCCCATCATGGGTGTCAGTGGGAGGAATAGTGTCCCATCTTTGGTGTCAGTGGGAGGAATAGTGTCCCATCATTGGTGTCAGTGGGAGGAATAGTGCCCCATCATTGGTGTCAGTGGGAGGAATAGTGTCCCATCATTGGTGTCAGTGGGAGGAATAGTGCCCCATCATTGGTGTCAGTGGGAGGAATAGTGCCCCATCATTGGTGTCAGTGGGAGGAATAGTGCCCCCATCATTGGTGTCAGTGGGAGGAATAGTGCCCATCGTTGGTGTCAGTGGAGGAATAGCGCCCCATCATTGGTGTCAGTGGGAGGAATAGCGCCCCATCATTGGTGTCAGTGGGAGGAATAGCGCCCCATCATTGGTGTCAGTGGGAGGAATAGTGCCCCATCGTTGGTGTCAGTGGGAGGAATAGGCCCCATCATTGGTGTCAGTGGGAGGAATAGCGTCCCATCGTTGGTGTCAGTGGGAGGAATAGCGCCCCAAATTGGTGTCAGTGGGAGGAATAGCGTCCCATCGTTGGTGTCAGTGGGAGGAATAGTGCCCCATCGTTGGTGTCAGTGGGTAGAATAGCGCCCCATCGTTGGGAGGAATAGTGCCCCATCATTGGTGTCAGTGGGAGGAATAGCGCCCCATCATTGGTGTCAGTGGGCCCCATCGTTGGTGTCAGTGGGAGGAATAGCGCCCCATCGTTGGTGTCAGTGGGAGGAATAGCGCCCCCATCATTGGTGTCAGTGGGAGAATAGCGCCCCATCATTGGTGTCAGTGGGAGGTGCCCCATTGTTGGTGTCAGTGGGAGGAATAGCGCCCCATCATTGGTGTCAGTGGGAGGAATAGTGCCCCATCATTGGTGTCAGTGGGAGGAATAGTGCCCCATCATTGGTGTCAGTGGGAGGAATAGTGCCCCATCATTGGTATAGTGCCCCATCATTGGTGTCAGTGGGAGGAATAGTGCCCATCATTGGTGTCAGTGGGAGGAATAGTGCCCCATCATTGTGTCAGTGGGAGGAATAGTGCCCCATCATTGGTGTCAGTGGGAGGAATAGTGCCCCATCATTGTGTCAGTGGGAGGAATAGTGCCCATCATCATTGGTGTCAGTGGGAGGAATAGTGCCCCCATCATTGGTGTCAGTGGGAGGAATAGTGCCCCATCATTGGTGTCAGTGGGAGGAATAGTGCCCCATCATTGGTGTCAGTGGGAGGAATAGTGTCCCATCATTGGTGTCAGTGGGAGGAATAGTGCCCCATCATTGGTGTCAGTGGGAGGAATAGTGCCCCATCATTGGTGTCAGTGGGAGGAATAGTGCCCCATCATTGGTGTCAGTGGGAGGAATAGTGCCCCATCATTGGTGTCAGTGGGAGGAATAGTGCCCCCCATCATTGGTGTCAGTGGAGGAATAGTGCCCCATCATTGGTGTCAGTGGGAGGAATAGCGCCCCATCATTGGTGTCAGTGGGAGGAATAGTGTCCCCATCATTGGTGTCAGTGGGAGGAATAGTGCCCCATCATTGGTGTCAGTGGGAGGAATAGTGCCCCATCATTGGTGTCAGTGGGAGGAATAGTGCCCCATCATTGGTGTCAGTGGGAAGAATAGGAGATTTTATTGATCGGGAATCACACCAGAGGTTTTGTTCACGTTTACAAAATGTGTGAAAGACGTGCGTCACACATTAATCTCCGGGGGGGGGGGGGGGGGGACATTTCCATTTTTGCCATTTCTTAATTTTTTCGGGGGGAGTGGATGTTTCCATCGTTACTTTTGTACCTTTGTTAGTGAACAGCAGCGCATTTCTGAAACGCGCCCAACCGCATGTTTTCAATTAATAAAAAGTGCTGCTTTTTTTGTGGCGACAATTTCATGTCCTGCGCAGTCCTGCAAAATCTTTGGTGACGGAGCGGCGAGTTTGCGGCATTTACTTTCACATACGAAGATTACTGAATTGGCATTTTTGCGTTTGTACAATTCAGCGATCGCGCGGCCGCCTCGCATCGCCTCCAAAAAGGAAATAATCCGGAACGGTAGACGCAGATGGAGGAGAAGTTCAAACAAAAAAAAATGACAAAAAGGTTTTCCGCACACGAACCAATTTGCAGGATGATTTCATTTCAACCATTTCCATTTCCGCGAGAGCGTCGGCGCTTCATTGTGAGCGCTAATGAGAGGAATACGCCAAATTAATTCCTCGCTCTTCTCCGGTAATGAGGTTAATTAAAGGGGCCGGGTGTGCCGATCAAACAGAAAATCCTCCAATCACTCAGGAACAATAAATAATCGTTCAGGAAAGCGAGAGCAATGGGGGAGGGGGGGTGAGGTATTCTGGAGGAACCAGAAGTCTCAGCAAAACCCCTCAGCTCTGTCCAGTATATAGATGAGGATACGGGGTCACCGGCTACAAATACAACACCCCCCAACCAGGAAAACTTCCAGATTAACGGTTTCTGTTTAGAACAGATCTACTGCATCTACTGTACACATCTACTGCATCTACTGTACACATCTACTGCATCTACTGTACAGATCTATTGTGTGATGAACAAATATAGATCAACGACTCTAAGAAATCTCCAAGTGATTAGACTTTTATAGCTGGAATAATAATTATAGTTATCAGATTTCCTCACTTCCTGCTCTGGTGCCCTCCATTTCCTCACTTCCTGGGATGGTGACCCCCATTTCCCAGTGTTGGTGACTTTGGTTTACCTATCTCCAGTGCTGGTGACCCCTCCTTTTCTCACTTCCTGTGCTATTGACCCCTAGTTCCTCACTTCCTGTGCTGGTGACCCCAGTTTCCTCACTTCCTGTGCTGGTGACCCCCGTTTCCTCACTTCCTGTGCTGATAATCCCCATTTTCTCACTTCCTGTGCTGGTGAACCCTCTTTCCTCACTTCCTGTGCTGATAATCCCCATTTCCTCACTGTGTGCTGTGTTTTGGTGACCCCTATGTCACTGTGTTGGTGACTCTCCTTTCCTCACTTCCTATGCTAGTGACCCCCCATTTGCTCACTTCCTGTACCGTTTCCTTACTTCTTGTGCTGGTGACCCCTATTTTCTCACTTCCTGTGCTGGTGACTCCAGTTTCCCTGTGCTTCAGACTTCTGTTTCCCCATTCCCTGTGCTGGTGACCCCCCATGTCCTTCTTTCTTGTGCTGAGGACCCCCATTTCTTAATTTCCTATGGTGGAGACTAATTTCCTTGCTATGGTGACCTCCATTTCCTCACTTCCTGTGCCGATGACCCCTGTTTCCTCACTTCCTGTACTGGTGACCCCCCCCCCCATTTCACTGTGTTGGTGACCCCCCTTTCCTCACTTCCTGTGCTAGTGACCTCCTATTTCTCACTTCCTGTACTGGTGACCCGTTTTCTTATTTCTTGTGCTGGTGACCCCTATTTCCTCACTTCCTGTGCTGGCGACTCCAGTTTCCTTGTGCTTCAGACTTCTATTTCCCTATTTTCTGTGCCTGTGACCCCCATTCCTTCCTAGTGTGATGGTGACCTCCATTTCCTCACTTCCTGTGTCAGTAAATAACGGGATTCAGAGGTGGAGCCTCAGCAAGTGAAAGCGGGAAAGTTGATTTCATTTTTGTTTTAATATTTTTCATGGGTTTTGAGGTGCAAAAGGTAAAATGAGAAAAATAAATAAAAAATAAATAAATGGTAATGTAAACTAAAGCAAAGAAAAGGAGAGAGCGCGCGAGAGAGAGAGAGCGCGCGAGAGAGAGAGAGAGAGCGCGCGCGAGAGAGAGAGAGAGAGAGAGAGAGCGAGCGCACGAGAGAGAGAGAGAGAGAGAGAGAGAGAGAGAGAGAGAGAGAGCGCGCGAGAGAGAGAGAGAGCGCGCGAGAGAGAGAGAGAGAGAGAGAGAGAGAGAGCGCACGAGAGAGAGTGAGAGAGAGAGAGAGAGAGAGAGAGAGAGAGAGAGAGAGAGAGAGAGAGAGCGCTGAGAGAGAGTGAGAGAGCGCGAGAGAGAGAGTGAGAGAGCGCGAGAGAGAGAGTGAGAGGGCGCGCGAGAGAGAGTGAGAGAGCGCGAGAGAGAGAGTGAGAGGGCGCGCGAGAGAGTGAGAGAGAGAGCGAGAGAGTGAGAGGGAGAGCGAGAGAGTGAGAGGGCGCGCGAGAGAGAGAGAGGGGCGCGCGAGAGAGAGAGAGCGCGCGAGAGAGTGAGAGGGCGCGCGAGAGAGTGAGAGGGCGCGCGAGAGAGAGAGAGAGCGCGCGAGAGAGAGTGAGAGGGCACGCGAGAGAGTGAGAGGGCACGCGAGAGAGTGAGAGGGCGCGCGAGAGAGTGAGAGGGCGCGCGAGAGAGAGAGAGGGCGCGCAGAGAGAGAGAGAGAGCGCGCGAGAGAGAGTGAGAAAGCGCGAGTGAGAGAGCTCGCGAGAGTGAGAGAGAAAGCGCGCGCAAGAGAGAAAGCGCGCGCAAGAGAGAAAGCGCGCGCAAGAGAGAAAGCGCGCGCAAGAGAGAAAGAGCGCGCAAGAGAGAGAGAGCGCGCGCAAGAGAGAGCGCGCAAGAGCGCGGGAGAGAACGCGCAAGAGAGAGCGAGAGCGCGAATTGCCCCATCACTGACAGAGCAATTGCTAAAAAGATACTAAAGCCAATATTAAAGAGAAAAAAAAATATTTTAAATATGACTATCAACTAATAATAAATAAAAATAAGCAATAATGAAATAAAAAGAAAGGATAACAAAAAAAAAATATTTATTTATTTTTATGGTTGAACTAGACGGACTTGTGTCTTTTTTTAACCTGACTACCGTAACTATGTAACAAAATAAAAAGATAATACGAAGTAATAACAAATAAATAAAAATAATTAAAATAAAAATAAATAAAAAATAAGGTAGATAAATAATTGCTAAAATAGGATTATTGCTGGGAAGTCCCAGGATGATTGGCCTATAATTCACATCACTGGAAATTATAGATTGTAAGCTCTCAGGGTCCTCTGATTCCTCCTGTATTGTATTATAACTGTACTGTCTGCCCCATGTTGTAAAGCACTGCACAAACTGTTGGTGCTAAATAAATCCCATAGAATAATAAAAAAAAAAAAAAAAAAAATAATAATAATAATAATAATAAATAATAATAATAAATAAATCCTGAATAATAATAATAATAATAATAATAATAATAATAATAATAATAATAATTAGGGGGACAATGTGAGGGAAGGTAAATCTGATGACAGGGCAGCAGACAAATGGTTGTTGGCGTTCCTTCCAGAACATTCCTGGCGCGGTTCCATCTCACACTTCTGCGACATCGGACCCTCCACCGCTCGCATTCCTTTAAATGTAAACAGAACCCGATGCGGTCCCGGGGAAGCGCAGAGGTGACGCCGGCCCGGGAAGGCGCAGGTCGGGACGGCACGGAGTCTCAGAATGAGGTCAGCAGATGTTCCCGGCACAGAACGAGACGCCACCAGTCACCTCAGCTGTCGCGGAACCCGATCCCGTGCGATCATTAGCGCAACGTTTGTCGACCAATTGTTCCTGGCGGGATTAGGTGACATTCCGTCTTCAGAAAACGCAAAGTTGTCCGTCTAACCAAAACACGAGCAACTGTCAGTAATGGGATGCCCCTTATTAAAGGAGGACTCCGACTCTGAGGAACCCTCCAAGGACGCAGGCTGTGCGACTTCGCTACCGTCTCACTTCATTTGGTCTCTATAGGATTTCCCCACCTATCTAAAATGATTATTGTCAGCTGGAAGTCCGTCTTCAAATTTTAGTTGAATAAGCGACAACCTTATTTCCCCTCCCCCGCTTCTCATAGCTTATAAAAGCATTGCCTGTCCCTTAACTGTCACTAGCTCTGCCCGTCCCTTAACTGTCACTAGCTCTGCCCGTCCCTTAACTGTCACTAGCTCTGCCCGTCCCTTAACTGTCACTAGCTCTGCCCGTCCCTTAACTGTCACTAGCTCTGCCCGTCCCTTAACTGTCACTAGCTCTGCCCGTCCCTTAACTGTCACTAGCTCTGCCCGTCCCTTAACTGTCACTAGCTCTGCCCGTCCCTTAACTGTCACTAGCTCTGCCCGTCCCTTAACTGTCACTAGCTCTGCCCGTCCCTTAACTGTCACTAGCTCTGCCCGTCCCTTAACTGTCACTAGCTCTGGGGCCCTGGGGTGGGGGCGGGGGGGGGGCCCTTAACTGTCACTAGCTCTGCCCGTCCCTTAACTGTCACTAGCTCTGCCCGTCCCTTAACTGTCACTAGCTCTGCCCGTCCCTTAACTGTCACTAGCTCTGCCCGTCCCTTAACTGTCACTAGCTCTGCCCGTCCCTTAACTGTCACTAGCTCTGCCCGTCCCTTAACTGTCACTAGCTCTGCCCGTCCCTTAACTGTCACTAGCTCTGCCCGTCCCTTAACTGTCACTAGCTCTGCCCGTCCCTTAACTGTCACTAGCTCTGCCCGTCCCTTAACTGTCACTAGCTCTGCCCGTCCCTTAACTGTAACTAGCTCTGCCCGTCCCTTAACTGTCACTAGCTCTGCCCGTCCCTTAACTGTCACTAGCTCTGCCCGTCCCTTAACTGTCACTAGCTCTGCCCGTCCCTTAACTGTCACTAGCTCTGCCCGTCCCTTAACTGTCACTAGCTCTGCCCGTCCCTTAACTGTAACTAGCTCTGCCCGTCCCTTAACTGTAACTAGCTCTGCCCGTCCCTTAACTGTCACTAGCTCTGTGGACATATGACAGTTACTTATGTGTTAATTCATTGGGTCCCTTTACAAAGTGTTGCCTAGGAGTGGACCCCACAAAACCCCCAATATGACCAGGAAAGCCTCTTCTGGGACCCTCTTCGATTTAGTTTCTCACCCCGACTTCATAACTAAGCTCCGCCCCCCCATGCCACTATCCAATGACGCAACTTCAATGACCATTAAGGCCACTCTCATCAGACACTGAAATTGCGGCTAAATTGCAGAAGTCTATTGAACCCCAAAAAAAATAAAAAATTTTGCGGTTCCAAAAAAAAGTTGACTCTTTCCAAAACGCAGCGGCTGACAAAAATAAATAAAAACCGCACAGATGTGACCGTGTCCCATAGGAATCCATGTTATATGGACTGCAGTGCTTTTCTGAATAGGAGTCAACCCAAGTTTAATTAAAGTGGAGCTCCGCCTCCTTCAGAAGAAGAAAAAAGTCAGCAGCTACAAATCCGGTACAAAAACTGTGGCTGCTGACTTTTAATATAAGGTTCCCGACTGCTCATGCGTGAAGTGCGCTGCGCCTTCTGAATGGCCAGGTGGCGGGGGAAGGGGAAAGGAGGGGGCCAAACTTCTGGGTGACGGCGCCGCGGTGTGATCACCCAGAAGTGGGAGCAGGTACCTGTCAAAAATAGTCAAAACAAGTACCCACTATCCCCCCCCCCCCCTGAAAGGTGCCAAATGTGGCACCGGGGGGGGGGGGGGATAATAAGTGGAGCTTCCACCTTTGAGTGGAACTCTGCTTTAACCTTCAATCAGAATAGAATAGAGGGCCACGCTGTTTGCCTGAACTGCGGGAAGGAGTTTGGTTTGGGCAGCTTGGGCCCCCTGTGTGCGGCAAGGACTGGGGGGTCCCTGTGTGCGCGCCAAGGACTGGGGGGTCCCTGTGTGCGCGCCAAGGACTGGGGGGTCCCTGTGTGCGCACGCGCGAAGACTGGGGGCTCTCTGTGTGCGGCAAGGACTGGGGGCCCTGTGCGCGCCAAGGACTTGGGGCCCCCAGTGTGCGTGCCAAGGATTGGGGCCCCCAGTGTGCGTGCCAAGGATTAGGGCCCCCAGTGTGCGTGCCAAGGATTGGGGCCCCCAGTGTGCGTGCCAAGGATAGGGGCCTCCAGTGTGCGCCAAGGATTGGGGGCCCCCAGTGTGAGCCAAGGATTGGGGGCCCCCAGTGTGAGCCAAGGATTGGGGGCCCCCAGTGTGAGCCAAGGATTGGGGGCCCCCAGTGTGAGCCAAGGATTGGGGGCCCCCAGTGTGCGCCAAGGATTGGGGGCCCCCAGTGTGAGCCAAGGATTGGGGGCCCCCAGGGGCCCCCCAGTGTGCGCCAAGGATTGGGGGCCCCCCGTGTGCGCCAAGGACTGGAGGCCCCCAGTGTGCGCCAAGGACTGGAGGCCCCTGTGTGGGGGGCCACTGTGTGCGCCAAGGACTGGGGGTCCCTGTGTGAGCCAAGGACTGGGGGCCCAGGTGTGAGCCAAGGACTGGGGGCCCAGGTGTGAGCCAAGGACTGGGGGTCCCTGTGTGAGCCAAGGACTGGGGGCCCCTGTGTGAGCCAAGGACTTGGGGGTCCCTAGTGTGCGCGCCAAGGACTTGGTGGTCCCTAGTGTGCGCGCCAAGGACTTGGGGGTCCCTAGTGTGCGCGCCAAGGACTTGGGGGTCCCTAGTGTGCGCGCCAAGGACTTGGGGGTCCCTAGTGTGCGCGCCAAGGACTTGGGGGTCCCTAGTGTGCGCGCCAAGGTATTGGGGGTCCCTATTGTGCGCGCCAAGGATTGGGGGTCCCTAGTGTGCGCGCCAAGGACTTGGGGGTTCCTAGTGTGCGCGCCAAGGACTTGGGGGTTCCTAGTGTGCGCGCCAAGGACTTGGGGCCCCCAGTTTGAGCCAAGCATTGGGGGTCCCTGTGTGCGCCAAGCATTGGGGGTCCCTGTGTGCGCCAAGCATTGGGGGTCCCTGTGTGCGCCAAGCATTGGGGGTCCCTGTGTGCGCCAAGCATTGGGGGTCCCTGTGTGCGCCAAGCATTGGGGGTCCCTGTGTGCGCCAAGAATTGGGGGTCCCTGTGCGCGCCAAGCATTGGGGGTCCCTGTGCGCGCCGAGGATTGGGGGTCCCTGTGCGCGCCAAGCATTGGGGGTCCCTGTGCGCGCCAAGGATTGGGGGTCCCTGTGTGCGCCAAGGACTGGGGGGTCCCTGTGTGCGGCAAGGATGGGGGTCCCTGTGTGCGCCAAGGATTGGGGGTCCCCAAGTGCTGACTGGGACAAGTCTGCCAACGGTCAACTCAGGGGGCCAATGTGGTGGTCAGGAAAGAAAACGTTCCTTCCAGTCATGTGACTGTCATCGTCCGATCTCATTGGACTCATGTAAGAACGGTTACATTGTAGAAACGTTTGTATCTTCTTCCCGGAGTTTTCTCGCTGTGAATGGAGCCAACAGTGAGATCCGGATTTGTAGTCTCACCATTGTGTCATGTGACCCGGCCAAGTCCCCCCCAGGGAGGAGGATGGGGGTCTGCGGTATAGTCGGTGAACACGGAATGGTGCTGACATATGACGTCACCAATCTGCCAACACTTCGACCTGCACATTCCCAGGAAGGTTCATCACCCGACCCGGACTGAACCGTCACTGCGCGCCTGCTGAGCACACACAGGTGCATTGTGGGTACATTACAGCGGATCTCTGGGATAATAAATCCATCGGTCATGAATCTCGTGATCTTTGTGTATTTCTCCCAGATCCAGTGTGAGACTTCCTGCAATAAAGACCGCCCACTGCTGCTCTCTCTCCTTGTACAGGGGGACTGGTCTTGTCTCCGCCCCCCCTAAAGTTTTCTGTAGTGGGTGGAGCCTGTCTGACCCCTCCCACAGCTCTGCTCTTTTCCCTTGCGCAGGGTGACTGATCTCGCCTCCGCCCCTCTTGTAGCCCCCCCTATAGTGGGTGGAGCCTGCTGGGCCCCTCCCACAGCTGTGCTCTCTGCACAGCACAGCGATGAGGTCCCTGCTACTTTTACAAGGTAATATCTGGGTTTGTAAAGGCATTTCATGCTCAAACTGTGAACTTCTATCCCTTGTGGCTATTGAGGAAAAAATGTAACCACTTCCCGCCCAGCTTGTCAAATGAGGGCTGGGCGGGACATTTGTCATTCCGGGTGGACATCCTACCAGAACGGGCCGTGCTTCGGCGCCATCTGTCACCAGCTGTTTCCATCGGACACAGCCAATGACTGATCGCTATACTGGTCCACTGCCGGTACCATGTGATCACTGTGACCAATTGCAGCAGATCACATGACAATTATAAACTATGGATGGCTTCCTTTCATGCCATTCATTGTGTACAATTGTGTTGCCAGTTGAGATTGGTCACAGTGATTACATGGTACAGACAGGGCTAATCACAGACCATTCTGTACCATGTGATTAGATGTGGCCAATCACAACACACTGAACGAATCAACGTCATTCAGTAAAAATGATTGCTTATACCAGTGAAATTCACTGGGGGGGGGGGGGGGGGGGGGGGGGGGGGGTATCTGTTCTGTCCTGTCATTTTAGGGTCTCAAGAAATTAGATTTGCTGTCAGTACATCAGGACTGATCGATTATCAGATCTATATCCTATAGTTTGTGAACACTATAACTTACCTACAGACTAAATAATATTCACTGATTTGGGTTATTTTCACCAAAAAAATGGAGCAGAATACATTTTGGGCTAAATTTACGAAGGAAGATTATATATTTACAAAATTTTACAACAGAAAAAAAATAAAAAATTCCCACATTTTTTGTATTTTTTCCTTTTTTTTTTGTAAAAAAATAAAAATCCCAGTTGTGAATAAAAACCACCAAAAGAAATCAGTCATGTGAACAAAATGATAAACATGTCATATGGTTACAAAGTGCGACCGCGCTGAAAGCTGAAAGCTGGTCTGGGCAGGAAGGGGGTGAAAGTGGCCGGTATTGAAGGGGTTAAATGAAATGATGATGTGACCCTTGTGATTGGCTGTTTGTAGCCCCAATCTGAAGAGCAGGCAGTGGCGACAACCTAAAGGCCCGTACACACGATCGGACTTTTTGACAACCAACATGCAAATTAGCTGTTTTGGACCAACATCGGACCGTGTGTACGCTCCATCGGACCAACTTATTCAGTTTTCATCGGACTTTTGTTGGCTGTGCGAACGGACCAACTTTCTGCCAACAAAAGTCAGATGGACCAAAGTCCGACCGTGTGTACACAAAACCAACGGACTTTTGTACAAAGTACAAACACGCATGCTCAGAACCGATGCAAAAGATAAGACAACAATACAGAAGTTGACCAAAGGTGGCGCCGGAGTATTCGAACGTCCTCTTTTGAAGTGTCGCCAGTACGTTGAAACGTCACTACGTTCGTGTTTGTTGCCTAAAAAGTCCAATCGTGTGTATGCAATACAAACTTGGGGCCAACGCCCTTTGGACAAAAATCCACGGGAAAGTTGGTCCACGGTCCGATCGTGTGTATGAGGCTTTAGATACAATACAATCAGTGTTGTCACCTCGGACAGTGTGAATGGAACCAGGATTCATCCAGTGTGGTCCGGCCACAAATGTAAAAAAATGTGTGAATCCGATTTGTGGCGCGTTTTCCTTGCCTTGTTTTTTTTTTCTGCGCACTTTCTGCGTTCATCACCATCCAAATCCCGGAGAAGTGCGCGCAGGCGAAGGTCGTATCCAGGCTTTTGGATTCGGGTTTTATCCGTTTCACAATTTGGCGTTTGGCTCTTTGAACAGATTTAATTTACGGCTTTAATCCCCGAATTTGGCTCAATGAAAATTCTGGCATTTTCCACACATTCTCATCGTCTCCAAGCGATGAAATCCAATTTTATAATTAAAAAATAAAAAGCCAGATTAGTGCGAATATTCCGAACACGAGCGTCTTCCTCCATTTAGTTACAATGTATTGATGTGCAGACAGAGACATCGGTTACAGTGATTGATACATTGATTCTTCCTTCACTTTCTGCTCTTTTTTTTTTTTCTTTACATCTTTATTGTATTTATTCCCTTTGCTGCTCCCAAAATTTTTTGTTCTGTAAATGGCGAGGTGATAAATGCCAGAGAAGCGGGACGCAAGGTTTGTGCTGAATGGCGGCAAAGGAAAGCTAAAAAGAGGAGCCACGGTGGTGGAAAGTCCTCAGTGATGGTTTCCCACCATATCAGCCACTGGTTGTGTCCACGAGTGTCCCGATTCTTCTTCTTCCTTACATTGGTGGTCAGTGAGAAGAATGTTCCTTACATTGGTGATCAGTGAGAAGAATGTTCCTTACATTGGTGATCAGTGAGAAGAATGTTCCTTACATTGGTGATCAGTGAGAAGAATGTTCCTTACATTGGTGATCAGTGGGAAGAATGTTCCTTACATTGGTGGTCAGTGGGAAGAATGTTCCTTACATTGGTGATCAGTGAGAAGAATGTTCCTTACATTGGTGGTCAGTGAGAAGAATGTTCCTTACATTGGTGATCAGTGGGAAGAATGTTCCTTACATTGGTGATCAGTGAGAAGAATGTTCCTTACATTGGTGATCAGTGAGAAGAATGTTCCTTACATTGGTGATCAGTGGGAAGAATGTTCCTTACATTGGTGATCAGTGAGAAGAATGTTCCTTACATTGGTGATCAGTGGGAAGAATGCTCCTTACATTGGTGAATTGCCGCTGGCCCACAATTCTGTAGGTACCATCTGATGGGAGTCACAGCTTAGAACCCCAACCAACCTCTGGAGGAACTCTACAGTTTCGGGGACTCTTGGTTGAGAACGGCTGGTCTGGAATGTCAGAGCCAAGTAGTGAGTCAGGTAGGCGGGTGATTGGTGGGCAGATGAAGAGGGGGGGGGGGGGCATTCCTGATGGAAATGTACAGAATGATAGGAAGTGATTGGAAATCCTCCATTACAGATTTATACAGAATGCCTTTAATAAAAATATCTTACAAAAGTAAGTACACCCCTCAGTCACTTTTCTTCTCTCTTTTCATGTGACAACACTGAAGAAATGACACTTGTCTACAATGTAAAGTAGTGAGTGTACAGCTTGTATAACACACAGCCATTAATGTCTAAACCGCTGGCAGCAAAAGTCAGTACACCCCTAAATGGTTCCCTTAAAAACGTGAGGGGTGTACTGACTTTTGCTCAAAACCCCAAAATAGCACAGATTGTCCTCTGTGTCCTTATATCCCCAGAGAATGGTTTCCGCCATTCCCCTCCTCCGCACTGCTGACACCCAGTTATCAGATGCAAATACTTGCCATTCCAGGTTCTCCCTACACCCACACAGACTTGGTGGCCTCCATGTGACCCCCAACTGTCATCAGGACCCCGCGTCCCGCCAGAGACATGCCATCTTCCCTTTATCAGGTCACAGAACCGCCATCATCTGCTGTTCCCTGTCATCGGGTTCCAAAAGTGACCTCATTCCTCCGCTGTTATCACTGGCGGGAGGGCACCGCGCCATCTAATACCGTTATCAGGTCCGGGGGCGGCTATGTGTATAGAGCAGACACCTTCGCTGGGCATGTACAGCCTGGCATGCAACGTGTGCCGTGCGCAGACCATTGTCTGTAGATGGATTGGTTTGTATTTATGAACGCGATTGCTTAAAGGGCAACTCCACTCAAAACTTTTCTAGCTTTGGATGTAATGGTGAAACCTTCCCTGGCCCATGTCTATTCCCCTTCTTGGGGACCCAGTCCGTGTCATGATCTGTCCTGGTCCTTAAAACTGCCCATTTCCCTTGTCCCACTCCGGGAACGGCCCACGGCCCTTCTCCCACTCCGGTCCGCGGCCCTTCTCCCACTCCGGTCCGCGGCCCTTCCCCCACTCCGGCCCGCGGCCCTTCCCCCACTCCGGCCCGCGGCCCTTCCCCCACTCCGGCCCGCGGCCCTTCCCCCACTCCGGCAACGCCCCGCATCCCTTCTCCCACTCCGGCACCGCCCCGCGTCCCTTCTCCCACTCCGGCACCGGCCCGCGTCCCTTCTCCCACTCCGGCACCGCCCCGCGTCCCTTCTCCCACTCCGGCACCGGCCCGCGTCCCTTCTCCCACTCCGGCACCGCCCCGCGTCCCTTCTCCCACTCCGGCACCGCCCCGCGTCCCTTCTCCCACTCCGGCACCGGCCCGCGTCCCTTCTCCCACTCCTGGACCGGCCCGCGTCCCTTCTCCCACTCCTGGACCGGCCCGCGTCCCTTCTCCCACTCTGGCACCGGCCCGCGTCCCTTCTTCCTCTCTGGGCCCAGGCTTGTCCCTTCTCCCTCTCCGGCCCGTGTCCCTTCTCCCACTCCGGCACCGGCCCGCGTCCCTTCTCCCACTCCTGGACCGGCCCGCGTCCCTTCTCCCACTCCTGGACCGGCCCGCGTCCCTTCTCCCACTCCTGGACCGGCCCGCGTCCCTTCTCCCACTCCGGCACCGGCCCGCGTCCCTTCTCCCACTCTGGGCCCAGGCTTGTCCCTTCTCCCTCTCCGGCCCGTGTCCCTTCTCCCACTCCGGGCCCCTTGTCCCTTCTCCCACTCCTGGACCGGCCCGCGTCCCTTCTCCCACTCCTGGACCGGCCCGCGTCCCTTCTCCCACTCCTGGACCGGCCCACGTCCCTTCTCCCACTCTGGGACCGGCCCGCGTCCCTTCTCCCACTCCTGGACCGGCCCGCGTCCCTTCTCCCACTCCTGGACCGGCCCGCGTCCCTTCTCCCACTCCTGGACCGGCCCACGTCCCTTCTCCCACTCTGGCACCGGCCCGCGTCCCTTCTCCCACTCCGGCACCGGCCCGCGTCCCTTCTTCCTCTCTGGGGCCCAGGCTTGTCCCTTCTCCCTCTCCGGCCCGTGTCCCTTCTCCCACTCCGGCACCGGGCCGCGTCCCTTCTCCACTAACCTGGCACCTCCGGTCCCTTCTCCCACTCCTTGGCCCGCGTCCCTTCTCCCCCTTCTCCCTTCTCCCACTCGGGCACCGGCCCGCGTCCCTTCTTCCTCTCTGGGCCCATGCTTGTCCCTTCTCCCTCTCCGGGGCAACGGCCCGCGTCCCTTCTCCACTCCGGCTCGGGCCCGCGTCCTTCTCCACTCCGGCTCCGGCCGCGTCCCTTCTTCTCTCTGGGCCCAGGCTTGTCCTTCTCCCCCACTCCGGCACCGGCCCGCGTCCCTTCTCCCACTCCGGACCGGCCCGCGGGCGTCCGCAGGTAGGGGCAAGGGGGGGCAAGTGCCCCCCCCTGGAATCAGGGATCGATCAGGAGTGATGAGCTAGGGTGCCCACGATTGCCTTTGCATCGTCTCTGTCTCTCTCTGTCTCAGCCTGTGGTGGACCCCGAGCTGGCAGAGACCCTTTTTTACTTTATTCACCACCGCTGCTGGCTCAGCGCCCAAACTGGTTGCTACCTGCCGCCCGCTTGGCGTGTAGCAACCAGTGACGTCATGAGCAGGAGAGAGGCAGAGACCCAGAATTCACAGCGGAGGAGATTTAACTTCCTCCTCCGCGCCTACAGTTTAGCTCCACCCACCTCCTCCCTGTATGATCTGTTCTCCAGCCAGGCAGCAGAAGAAACATCTGAGACAGACTGCAGTCAGTGCACAAACAAAACGGAGACATGGTAAAAAGGCAAGTAAATTGCTAAACACTCACCAACATGACAGATCCATCGGGGTTAAAATCCTGTCAGCTTTCCCTCAGCAGCCAGAGTTCTGTGCTATCAGCACTTCACAGAAACTCAGCCTGGAGCTAGCAAGCCTCTCAGTGCACCGTGCAGAGGAAGGTCGGCAGATAAGGGTCGGCAGGGGAGGACACTGACAGATGGGATTACACCCTGGATGGAAGGAGGACACATCCTTAGATATCAGGGCAGGGTTCATACTGGGACTTGAAATCCTACTACAGGTCCAGCATGAACCCCTCAGAGCTGAAGATGTTTCCCTCATTACTGCACACATGATAACTCCTCACATTCGGCCCTTCTGTCCAGCTGCTCACTGTCTCTTCTCTCCCACTACTTGTTTGCCTCTCACTACACCTGCAGCCCCCCCCCCCCCCCTCCTTCATCCTCAGCCTTTCATGTTCTGCCACCTTTTCACCTACTGGTCTTTTTTAACCCCTCTGTATGCCAAGCAATCCTCTCAGCAGTGGCCCATCTCTCATCTGCAACTATCAGCCTCAGAATCTTGCCAGCATTCCATTATTTGCTCCTTCAACCTGACATATTTTTTTTTCTCCACTGCAGCGGTGTAACCACAGGGGTCGCCATTGCAACCCCGCCTCATACTTCAGGGGGCCCATGCAGCTTCCCTCTAAACCTGTATAGGAGGGGCGGCATATAGAGGATGCCCTTCATGTTCTTCTTGCAGCCACTGAATGCCTGCAGGTGGTAAAGCAGGAAAAGCGGCCATTCAGTGGCTGCAAGAAGAACATGAAGGATCATCAGTTCCCCTATATGCCGCCCCTCCTATCCAGTTTACTTCTGCTGCCCACAGGTCCCTCAAAGCTCTCCTGGCCACTCTGTGATCTTCCCCAGCAACTTCCCCCCCCCTCTGCTCCCCCCCCTGTGCTGTTCTCCGCTCCCCCCGTGCTGTTCTCTGCTCCCCCCGTGCTGTTCTCTGCTCCCCCCCGTGCTGTTCTCTGCTCCCCCCGTGCTGTTCTCTGCTCCCCCGCGCTGTTCTCCACTCCCCCTGACTGTTCTCCGATCCCCCCCCCCCCCATGCGGTTCTCCGGGCCCCTCCTGTGCTGATCTCTGTTCTGAGGTCTGCTGTTAAGCTTATATTATTATATGTATATAGATGGACTGAGGAGGGGGACAGGGACAGTGATCAGGAAAAAAGTGCCCCCAGCACATTTCTGACCTCCACCTCTCTACTAGCACAAGTGAAAGGGGAGGGGGTCAGTACTGAGGGAGGGGGGTCTATACTTAATGTAATAATAGAAACACATTTCAAGCATGGTGCTGGGATAAGTGCTAAAACCAGCCATTCACCCAACAAATCACTCGCCGCCAAAAAAAACCTCAACCCGGAGACTACATTCAACACAAACCCCCCCCCCCCCCCCGGTCCTTGGCAAAAATTGTCCCTGAATGGCAGTTTGGAAATGTGGTCACCCTAGTGATGACCCCCCATCGCCCCTCTCTGTCACCCTCTCTCTCTCTCTCACCCCTCTGTCTTTTTCACCCCCTTGCTCTCTGTCACCCCCCCTCTGTCTCTCTCTATCACACTCCTCTCTCTCTGTCACCCCCTGTCTCTCTCTGTCACCCCCCCTCCTCTCTCTCACTCTCTCTGTCACCCCCTCTGTCTCTTTCTCTCTGTCACCCCCTGTCTCTCACTCTCTCTGTCACCCCTCTGTCTCTTTCTCTATGTCACCCCCGCTTTCTCTCTCTGTCACCCCCCTCATGTCTGCAGTTTCTGACAGTCACTTGGGCCATGTCCTCAGTCTCTGTCATTCTCTTGGGCCATGTATGCAGTTTCTGACATTCTCTTGGGCCATGTCCGCAGTCTCTGACATTCTCTTGGGCCATGTCCACAGTCTCTGACATTCTCTTGGGCCATGTCCACAGTCTCTGACATTCTCTTGGGCCATGTCCACAGTCTCTGACATTCTCTTGGGCCATGTCCACAGTCTCTGACATTCTCTTGGGCCATGTCCACAGTCTCTGACCATCACCTGTACTACGTCTGCAGTCTCTGACCTTGATAATGTGATAATGACATTGTCGAAAAGGTCAGAGCATGGGTGACCCTAAAATGATGCCCCCCCCTGAAAAAAGTTCTGCGGACGCCCATGCAAGGCGGGGCTCTTTTATGCATTTGACTCTAATAAGTTCATAATTTCTCGCAGGACACAAACCGCGCCGACCGTTCGCTTTTTATTGCTGAGATCAAAACAAGAGGCCGGAACGGATCTGAGCCGCGAGACAGAAGTGCTGCAATTATCCGAAATGAACGGCCTAATGAGCCGCCAACTCGCCCCTCCCCCTCCCGCCAAATACCACACAAAAAGCCCTTTTTATTACCGTAAACTGGCAGGATGGCAGAGACCCGTACGATACCCAGCCTGAGATGTGCCCAATAGGGCAGATGTATTATATCATTATCAGAGTGCGCAGAGCATAGAAACACCGCGACATTACACGACGAGAACGCAAATCCACCCCATGAACGCAAAATAGCGACAAAGACCTCAAAGATCCCGGTCTGTACACCAGCTGTGCCCATTATGAGGAGTTCCCACCATCCCTGTGCTGAGTTCCCGGGTCTGTACACCCGCTGTGCCCATTATGAGGGGTTCCCACCATCCCTGTGCCGAGTTCCCGTGTCTGTACACCCGCTGTGCCCATTATGAGGGGATCCCACCATCCCTGTGCCGAGTTCTCGGGTCTGTACACCCGCTGTGCCCATTATGAGGGGTTCCCTCCAGCCCTGTGCTGAGTTCCGGGTCTGTACACCCGCTGTGCCCATTATGAGGGGTTCCCACAATCCCTGTGCCGAGTTCTCGGGTCTGTACACCCGCTGTGCCCATTATGAGGGGTTCCCACCTTCCCTGTGCTGAGTTCCCGGGTCTGTACACCCACTGTGCCCATTATGAGGGGTTCCACCATCCCTGTGCTGAGTTCCCGGGTCTGTACACCCGTTGTGCCCATTATGAGGGGGTCCCACCATCCCTGTGCTGAGTTCCGGGTCTGTACACCCGCTGTGCCCATTATGATGGGTTCCCACCATCCCTGTGCCGAGTTCCCTGGGTCTGTACACCCGCTGTACCCATTATGAGAGGTTCCCACCATCCCTGTGCTGATTTCCCGGGTCTGTACACAACCGCTGTGCCCATTATGAGGGGTCCCACCATCCCTGTGCTGAGTTCCCGGGTCTGTACACCCGTTGTGCCCATTATGAGGGGTCCCCACCATCCCTGTGCTGAGTTCCCAGGTCTGTAACACCCGCTGTGCCCATTATGAGGGGTTCCCACCATCCCTGTGCTGAGTTCCCGGGTCTGTACACCGCTGTGCCCATTATGAGGGGTTCCCACCATCCCTGTGCTGAGTTCCCGGGTCTGTACACCCCGCTGTGCCCATTATGAGGCTCCACCCAGAACAATGAGATGGCGGTGGTATCATTGCTGTGGATTCATTCGATGCTCGGGATCCGTATCGCAGACAATGCTCTGTGCGGCCCCCGGGGGCCCCGGGGCTCAGGATGACACCAGGCCGGTTATTCACTATATTCCCAAAAGTATTGGGACGCCTGCCTTTACACGCACATGAACTTGTAATGGCATCCCAGTCTATAGTCCGTAGGGTTCAATATTGAGTTGGCCCCGCCCTTTGCAGCTATAACAGCTTCACCTCTTCTGGGAAGGCCGTCCACAAGGTTTAGGAGGGTGTCTATGGGAATGTTTGACCATTCTTCCAGAAGCGCATTTGTGAGGTCAGGCACTGATGTTGGACGAGAAGGCCTGGCTCGCAGTCTGCCCTCTAATTCATCCCAAAAGGTGTTCTATGTGGGGTTGAGGTCAGGACTCTGTGCAGGCCAGTCAAGTTCCTCCACCCCAAACTCGCTCATCCATGTCTTTATGGACCTTGCTTTGTGCACTGGTGGGCAGTCATGTTGGAACAGGAAGGGGCCGTCCCCCAAACTCCTCCCACAAAGTTGGGAGCATGAAATTGTCCAAAATGTCTTGGTATGCCGACGCCTTAAGAGTTCCCTTCACTGGAACTAAGGGGCCAAACCCGACCCCTGAAAAACAACCCCCACCATAAAAAAAAAAACCCCCCCCCCACACCATAATCCCCCCTCCCCCACCATAATCCCCCCTCCACCAAATGATTTGGACCAGTGCACAAAGCAAGGTCCATAAAGACATGGATGAGCGAGTTTGGGGGGAGGAACTTGACTGGCCTGCACAGAGTCCTGACCTCAACCCCATAGAACACCTTTGGGATGAATTAGAGCGGAGACTGCGAGCCAGGCCTTCTCGTCCAACATCAGTGCCTGACCTCACAAATGCTCTTCTGGAAGAATGGTCAAACATTCCCATAGACACCCTCCTAAACCTTGTGGCCGGCCTTCCCAGAAGAGTTGAAGCTGTTATAGCTGCAAAGGGGGGGCCAACTCAATATTGAACCCTCCGGACTAAGACTGGGATGGCCATTAAAGTTCATGTGCGTGTAAAGGCAGGTGTCCCAATACATTTTTTGGTTTTTCATATGGCAGTGTACAGGATGGTGTAGGGAGGGGCGTGGCTGTACACTATGAGGTCACCACCCTTTGTTCTTTCACAGAAGGGCGCCGGGTGCAGAGTGGATGAGGCTCTGGGCACTGCAGGAGAACTACAAGTCCCAGCAGTGTTATCCCTTTAAAAATCGGGCTTGGGATGAGGACGGACCGTCCGGTGGGAATTTTTCCCGGATGTGGGGGGTTGGGTGCCTCTCGCTGGACGGTGCCAGAGCTCTGCCATTTGTATGGGGCGGGTGGAGTGGGAACTGGGCAGGAGATGGCGATCCTTTCACTGAGGACAATGGAGGCTTGTCAGATAAAATGTACACCGAGCAACCAGCTGCCCTCCCCCCGCACCCACCAGCTGCCCCCCCCCGCACCCGCCTCGCCCCCTAACCCCTTACAGCTACGTGTGAGGTGCAGCATCAGGTGGTGCCATGGAGGCGTCTATAAATGTCTGCAAGATGCTCCACCCATAACGCCAATCTCCCCTCCCCCAGTGATTAGACTGTACATTGTAACTTTGTGGGAGGAGGAGGAGTCATTCCTCAGTCTCCTCCCCCCAGTGATCAGACTGTACATTGTAACTTTGTAGAAGGAGGAGGGGTCATTTCCTCAGTCTCCCCTCCCCCAGTGATCAGACTATACATTGTAACTTTGTAGAAGGAGGAGGAGGCGGATGATGCCTGAATAAAGATGGTGCCGTCCTTCATGAGAGAAAATCAGATCAAGACCCCCCCATTAGACTGTACATTGCAACTTTGTGGGAGGAGGAAGAGTGGCGCCTTGAAAAAGTATTCATACCCCTTGAAATTTTCCCCACATTTTTTCATGTTACAACCAAAAACTGTAAATGTATTTTATTGGGATTTTATGTGATGGACCAACACAAAGTGTCACATTATTGTGAAGTGGAAGGAAAAGTGTCACATAATTGTGAAGAAGGAAAATGATACAAATAAATATGTGAAAAGTGTGGGGGAGGGGCATTTGTATGGCGCCCCCCGGAGTCAATACTTTGTAGAACCCCCTTTCTCTACAAGTCTTTTTGGGGGTGTCTCTACCAGCTTTGCCCATCTAGAGAGGACATTTCTGCCCATTCTTCTTCTTTGTAAAATATCTCAAGCTCTGTCAGATTGGATGGAGAGCGTCTGTGATCAGCAATTTTCAAGTCTTGCCACAGATTCTCAATGGGATTTAGGTCTGGACTGTGACTGGGCCATTCTAACACATGAATATGCTTTGATCTAAACCATTCCATTGTAGCTCTGGCTGTATGTTTCGGGTCGTTGTCCTGCTGGAAGGTGACCCTCCCCAGTCTCAAGTCTTTTGCAGACTCTAACAGGTTTTCTTCTAAGATTGTCCTGTATTTGTCTCCATCCATCTTCCCATCAACTCTGACCAGCTTCCCTGTCCCTGCTGAAGAAAACCATCCCCACCACATGATGCTGCCACCACCATGTCTCACAGTGGGGATGGTGTGTTCAGGGGGATGGGCAGTGTTAGTTTCCCCCACACATAGCGTTTTGCTTTTAGGCCAAAAAGTTGAATTTTGGTCTCATGTGAGCAGATCACCTTCTTCCACATGTTTGCTCCCCTCCCCCACATGGCTTCTCACAAACTACAAACAGGACTTCTTATGACTTTCTTCCTCCAATGTCTTTCTTCTTGTCACTCTTCCATAAAGGGCAGATTTGTGGAGAACACGACTAATAGTTGTCCTGTGGACAGACTCTCCCCCCTGAGCTGTGGATCTCTGCAGCTCCTCCAGAGTCACCATGGACCTCTTGGCTCTTCTCTGATGAATGCTCTCCTTGCCCGGCCCGGTCAGTTTAGGTGGACGGCCATGTCTTGGTAGGTTTGCAGTTGTGCCATACTCTTTCCATTTTCCGATGATGGATTGAACAGAGCTCCGTGAGATGATCAAAGCTTGGGAGATTATTTTATAACCTAACCCTGCTTTATACTTCTCCACAACTTTATCCCTGACCTGTCTGGTGTGTTCCTTGGCCTTCATGATGCTGTTTGTTCACTAAGGTTCTCTAACAAACCTCTGAGGGCTTCACAGAACAGCTGTATTTATACTGAGATTAAATTACACACAGGTGGACTCTATTTACTAATTAGGTGACTTCTGAAGGCAATTGGTTCCACTAGATTTTAGTTAGGGGTATCAGAGTAAAGGGGGCTGAATACAAATGCCCCCCCCCCCCCCACCCACCCACACTTTTCACATATTTATTTATCACATAAAATCCCAAAAAATACATTTAAAACCAATTATCATTTTCCTTCCACTTCACAATTCACAATGTACCACTTTGTGTTGGTCCATCACATAAAATCCCAATAAAATTCATTTACGTTTTTTGGGTGTGAGCGGAGCACCGTTCCTCGGACGCGGGATGTGAACGGGTCCTGCGATCGGCCCGGCGGGATACGAGGCGTTTTCCTCCAGTGACTTGTCCTGGAGCCGCGTCTCTTCCGGCTGATTGTGGAACATATTTGACATATTTGTGAAATGTGCGGATTGTTGGGCGGTTCGGATTTACGAGGAACACCAGTGGTTGTTTTCCACCCCTGGCACGTGAATCGCGCGCCCGCTGCGCCCCGAACACGCCAATGTTCTGCAGGGTTATTAGTCAGAGGAAATTCGGCTGGGTTTTGTCCTTTGAGGTTTCTGCTGATAAAACTCTGAATGGCAGACTTGGCAGGAGGAGCGCGGAGCGTGCCGCACCGAATCTGCAAACATGAGAACCTCATTGGAGGAAAACCAGAGCTGGGAAAAGAGGACAGTGGGGGCCTTTATTCGATGGGTCTGGGCCAGAGTCGCCCTTTATTCGACGGGTCTGGGCCAGAGTCGCCCTTCATTCGATGGGTTTGGGCCAGAGTCGCCCTTCATTCCATGGGTTTGGGCCAGAGTCGCCCTTTATTCGATGGGTCTGGGCCAGAGTCGCCCTTTATTCGATGGGTCTGGGCCAGAGTCGCCCTTTATACGATGGGTCTGGGCCAGAGTCGCCCTTTTTTCGATGGGTTTGGGCCAGAGTCGCCCTTTATTCGATGGGTCTGGGCCAGAGTCGCCCTTTATTCGATGGGTCTGGGCCAGAGTCGCCCTTTATTCGATGGGTCTGGGCCAGAGTCGCCCTTTATTCGATGGGTCTGGGCCAGAGTCGCCCTTTATTCGATGGGTCTGGGCCAGAGTCGCCCTGTATTCGATGGGTCTGGGCCAGAGTCGCCCTTTATTCGATGGGTTTGGGCCAGAGTCGCCCTTTATTCGATGGGTCTGGGCCAGAGTCGCCCTTTATTCGATGGGTCTGGGCCAGAGTCGCCCTTTATTCGATGGGTCTGGGCCAGAGTCGCCCTTTATTCGATGGGTCTGGGCCAGAGTCGCCCTTTATTCGATGGGTCTGGGCCAGAGTCGCCCTTTATTCGATGGGTTAGGGCCGGAGTCGCCCTTTATTCGATGGGTATGGGCCAGAGTCGCCCTTTATTCGATGGGTCTGGGCCAGAGTCGCCCTTTATTCGATGGGTTTGGCCCAGAGTCGCCCTTTATTCGATGGGTCTGGGCCAGAGTCGCCCTTCTTTCGATGGGTTTGGCCCAGAGTCGCCCTTCTTTCGATGGGTTTGGCCCAGAGTCGCCCTTTATTCGATGGGTCTGGGCCAGAGTCGCCCTTTATTCGATGGGTTTGGGCCAGAGTCGCCCTTTATTCGATGGGTCTGGGCCAGAGTCGCCCTTTATTCGATGGGTCTGGGCCAGAGTCGCCCTTTATTCGATGGGTCTGGGCCAGAGTCGCCCTTTATATTCGATGGGTCTGGGCCAGAGTCGCCCTTTATTCGATGGGTCTGGGCCAGAGTCGCCCTTTATTCGATGGGTCTGGGCCAGAGTCGCCCTTTATTCGATGGGTCAGGGCCAGAGTCGCCCTTTATTCGATGGGTCTGGGCCAGAGTCGCCCTTTATTCGATGGGTTAGGGCCAGAGTCGCCCTTTATTCGATGGGTCTGGGCCAGAGTCGCCCTTTATTCGATGGGTCTGGGCCAGAGTCGCCCTTTATTCGATGGGTCTGGGCCAGAGTCGCCCTTTATTCGATGGGTCTGGGCCAGAGTCGCCCTTTATTCGATGGGTCTGGGCCAGAGTCGCCCTTTATTCGATGGGTCTGGGCCAGAGTCGCCCTTTATTCGATGGGTCTGGGCCAGAGTCGCCCTTTATTCGATGGGTCTGGGCCAGAGTCGCCCTTTATTCGATGGGTCTGGGCGAGAGTCGCCCTTTATTCGATGGGTCTGGGCCAGAGTCGCCCTTTATTCGATGGGTCTGGGCCAGAGTCGCCCTTTATTCGATGGGTCTGGGCCTGAGTCGCCCTTTATTCGATGGGTCTGGGCCAGAGTCGCCCTTTATTCGATGGGTCAGGGCCAGAGTCGCCCTTTATTCGATGGGTCTGGGCCAGAGTCGCCCTTTATTCGATGGGTCTGGGCCAGAGTCGCCCTTTATTCGATGGGTCTGGGCCAGAGTCGCCCTTTATTCGATGGGTCTGGGCCAGAGTCGCCCTTTATTCGATGGGTCTGGGCCAGAGTCGCCCTTTATTCGATGGGTCTGGGCCAGAGTCGCCCTTTATTCGATGGGTCTGGGCCAGAGTCGCCCTTTATTCGATGGGTCTGGGCCAGAGTCGCCCTTTATTCGATGGGTCTGGGCCAGAGTCGCCCTTTATTCGATGGGTCTGGGCCAGAGTCGCCCTTTATTCGATGGGTCTGGGCCAGAGTCGCCCTTTATTCGATGGGTCTGGGCCAGAGTCGCCCTTTATTAGATGGGTCTGGGCCAGAGTCGCCCTTTATTCGATGGGTCTGGGCCAGAGTCGCCCTTTATTCGATGGGTCTGGGCCAGAGTCGCCCTTGATTCGATGGGTCTGGGCCAGAGTCGCCCTTTATTCGATGGGTGTGGGCCAGAGTCGCCCTTTATTCGATGGGTCTGGGCCAGAGTCGCCCTTTATTCGATGGGTCTGGGCCAGAGTCGCCCTTTATTCGATGGGTCTGGGCCAGAGTCGCCCTTTATTCGATGGGTCTGGGCCAGAGTCGCCCTTTATTCGATGGGTCTGGGCCAGAGTCGCCCTTTATTCGATGGGTCTGGGCCAGAGTCGCCCTTTATTCGATGGGTCTGGGCCAGAGTCGCCCTTTATTCGATGGGTCTGGGCCAGAGTCGCCCTTTATTCGATGGGTTTGGGCCAGAGTCGCCCTTTATTCGATGGGTTTGGGCCAGAGTCGCCCTTTATTCGATGGGTCTGGGCCAGAGTCGCCCTTTATACGATGGGTTTGGCCCAGAGTCGCCCTTTTTTCGATGGGTTTGGCCCAGAGTCGCCCTTTATTCGATGGGTTTGGCCCAGAGTCGCCCTTTATACGATGGGTTTGGCCCAGAGTCGCCCTTTTTTCGATGGGTTTGGCCCAGAGTCGCCCTTTATACGATGGGTTTGGGCCGGAGTCGCCCTTCATTCGATGGGTTTGGGCCGGAGTCGCCCTTCATTCGATGGGTTTGGGTCGGAGTCGCCCTTTTTTCGATGGGGTTTGGGTCGGAGTCGCCCTTCATTCGATGGGTTTGGGTCGGAGTCGCCCTTTTTTCGATGGGGTTTGGGCCGGAGTCGCCCTTTATTCGATGGGTCTGGGCCAGAGTCGCCCTTTATTCGATGGGGTTTGGGCCGGAGTCGCCCTTTATACGATGGATTTCGGGGTATTTTTGGGGTCGGTTGGAATTCTATGGATAATGAAGTTCCCGGCTTCCAATCAGGAAGGGATCCGTTCCCGGCTGAGATGGCGCTGACCACGAGAGGTTAAATCGCTCGTCGTGGCGGAGAGACGCCAATCTCTATTTCTGTCTTTGGATTCAGTCCCCGAGAATCCGGCCAAGAACGGCGTCACAGCAGAGCCGGTCCATCTGGAACTTTCCTAAAATAAGGAAGCCGGAGCTCTCGCAGACAGGCCGGTCCCCGGAGAATTACATCAGCGTGTTCCGTGCAATACAAGGAGCGCACACACGTGGAACGCGCGGCAAGGACGGCTACCGGACCCCTCCCCCTCCATTCGAGTGACCTGCCAGGAGGATGAGGCCTGTGTGTCCTCACAGAGAGGGGCGTCGGGGGGGATCCCGCCTCTGATCACAAGTCCCCCCGGGAGACACACGGAACCGCACACACATGTAAAACATGGATGACGGAATCCTCCGAGGAGCGTTACCATGGAGCAAATCTAAAAATAGCCGAGGGAGGCGGCAACTCCGCGCTCAAAGGAACGAGATTCTCCAAACCCCCCCAACCCCCCCACGTCTACGCTGTACCAGGAGCCAACGGGGCCCCAAAGAGAATCACAAATCCCAGCATGTCCTAAAAAACTACAAATCCCAGCATGTCCAAAAAACTACAAATCCCAGCATGTCCAAAAAAGTACAAATCCCAGCATGTCCTACAAACTACAAATCCCAGCAGTCCAAAAAACTACAAATCCCAGCATGTCCAAAAAACTACAAATCCCAGCATGTCCAAAAACTACAAATCCAGCATGTCCTACAAAAACTACAAATCCCAGCATGTCCAAAAAACTACAATCCCAGCATGTCCAAAAAACTACAAATCCCAGCATGTCCAAAAAACTACAAATCCCAGCATGTCCAAAAAACTACAAATCCCAGCATGTCCAAAAAACTACAAATCCCAGCATGTCCAAAAAACTACAAATCCCAGCATGTCCTACAAAGTACAAATCCCAGCATGTCCTACAAACTACAAATCCCAGCATGTCCTACAAACTACTAAATCCCAGCATGTCCTACAAACTACTAAATCCCAGCATGTCCTGCAAACTACTAAATCCCAGCATGTCCTACAAACTACAAATCCCAGCATGTCCTACAAACTACAAATCCCAGCATGTCCTACAAACTACAAATCCCAGCATGTCCTACAAACTACAAATCCCAGCATGTCCTACAAACTACAAATCCCAGCATGTCCTACAAACTACAAATCCCAGCATGTCCAAAAAACTACAAATCCCAGCATGTCCTAAAAAACTACAACTCCCAGCATGTCCTAAAAAACTACAAATCCCAGCATGATGTAATTAACTACAAAAGCATGCCATGGTGAACTGCAAATCCCAGCATCTCTTGAGGATCCACAAATCCCAGCATGGGGAACTACAAATCTCAGCATGGCTTAAGGAACCACAAAGCATGCTACAGGGGGGACTGTAAATCCCAGCATGTCTTGAGGAACCGAAAAAATAAAATAAAAATTAGGATAAAGGGGTTAGAGTGAAGGTTAGGTTAGGGTTAGGACTTGGGGTTATTATTATTTTATTATACAAACAACAATAATAATAAATAATAATAAATAATAATAATAATAATATAAATAAATGTAAAATAAAAGACACAAATAAAAAAATAAGTTCAATAAATGAATACTAAAGGAACAATAAATAAATTAATTAACCTTTACCTTTTAAAAAAATAAAAATAATAACTAAACACCCCAACACAAAATAAATACATGATTATATTAATATTATTAATAATAATGTATTTTTTTGTTTGAGTTTGGGTGTTTGTTATTTATTATTAATAATTTAATATTTAAGGTTAGAGGTTAATTATTATTTATTAATGTATAATTACATATTAATTCATTTTACTTATTTATGATGATTTTTATTAAATTTTGTATTTATTTTTACATTTATTCATATATATTATAACAAATAACATAATATAACGAATTAAAAAAAATTTGAGCAGAAAATCACAGAAGAACGTGCGACAAAAACGCGCAAAATGCACACAAAAACGTGCGAATGGCGCGTTTTCCATTCATTTCTATGAAAATAAAAAAAAAACGTGACAAAAAACGCTCAAATCTGCCCGATTCCAGCTACAAAAAATAAAATAAAAAAGCTTCAGAACTTTTTTGATCTTCAGGCGACACGTAGCTCCATAGGAGAATCATTGATTTATTTTTTTCCCCCCTCCAGCGTTTTGGAGCTTCAACCTACTACAAAAATCGCTCAGTGAATGCAGGCTATTGGAACGCAAAACCGCACGTTTTTTTATGAAACCCGCATAGCTAACAGACGTGCGTTTTTTTCCACGCAACAAATGTGTCAAAAAGCACGGTTTAAAAAAAAATAAATAAAAAAAAAACGCACAGTTCCACACGAATAAAAAAAAATTTAAAAATAAAAATTTAAAAAAATGAGCTACTTTGATATGTAGTGCAACCGATTTGGGGGGAAAAATGCCTATAGCACAAGAATGCACACAAAAGGCGGCGCGGTTTTGCACGCATTCTCAATACGCCGAGGTGCGATATTGCGGCGGGGCGCGCTCCAGTGCACATCTTTCTGTTAGCTGCGCCGGGCCATCTAGAATGAACAGAAGCACATCACGACGACGCTTACATTTTTTTGCGCGCTCGGCTGTCTCTCCTAGACGCCTTTTCTCCCGGCAGCAGGAAAAAAAATAAAAATAAAAAAAAAAATGCGTATAAACACATTTTAGGCACATCAGATGTTTGGGGAGTCAATTCATATTTGTTGACCAGAATAATAATGTATTCCAGTGATAGTAAAATGAAATCGATGCGCCGGTGCAAAAAAAAATTAAAAAAATAAAAAAGCGCCTGGCGTTAGTGCGTTTGGACACATTTATGAGCGTTCAGCATTTTATTTTTTTTGGACAAAACGCCGCTGCTTCTGGACGCACTGCCTCCAAAATGCAGATGTGTGTGTGTGGGGGGGGGGGGGGGGGGGGACACATAGGATAATAGGGAGGGGCATTTAGAGGTGCGTCTAACAGTAGCGTAAAAAAATAAAATAAAAAATACATAAATAATAAAAAAATTTAAAAAAATGTTTCGGCGTGCACGAGGCCCTAGAAATGGAAGATTCACTAATTTCCATAACTGATCAGATCACATTGGGGGGGGGGGGGGGGGGGGGCATGTTATTGGAGGCGTCACGTTATTGGGTGGGGGGTGCACGTTATTGGGGGGGTCACGTTATTGGGTGGGGGGGTCCATGTTATTGGTGGGGGGGGGGGGTCACGTTATTGGTGGGGGGGGGGGTCACGTTATTGGGGGGTCACGTTATTGGGTGGGGGGTCACGTTATTGGTGGAGGTCACGTTATTGGTGGGGGGGGGTCACGTTATTGGTGGGGGGGGTCACGTTATTGGTGGGGGGGGTCACGTTATTGGTGGGGGGGGTCACGTTATTGGTGGGGGGGGTCACGTTATTGGTGGGGGGGGGTCACGTTATTGGGGGGTTCATAATATTGAGGGTGAACGATACAAAGCAGCAAAGAGATGCAAATGAGCGTCCCGCAGCGGCCAATCAGGGGAAAGCAGGCAGAGGCAGACGGCGACATTTCTTTAGTGATCCCACTGAAAGGCCGGACATCCCCGGCTGACACGTTTCACCGATCGAATACACCATCTATTCCTAGGAACGGCAACTGAGCTTATTACGGATTCTGGGCGCGCGTCCTCCGTGGGGTGGGGGTTGGGGGTGGGGGGTAACAGAGCGCCTTTATTTAATGTCAATATATAAAAAGAAAAAAAAAGTCAACTTGAAGGTTGTTCAATAAAAAAAAGGCAGCGAATTGTTGGTGGTTCGGCCGCCAGCCATTCATGGCACAGAGGGGCTCTTGTCCCCGGAGGAGAAAGGACACGGCCAGCGTACAAATGGGTCAGAGTAGGAGCGATCCCGGCCTCCCACAGGCCCGGGCCGCCCCACCGCGCCGCAGCTGCTACTTTACATTCACCAGAGGCGGAACGCGCCGCCGCCAGGAGACTTAACGAGCTCCAGGAGCAGAATATTCATCCCTGCCCCCCCCCCCCAATTCATCAATAACTTCACAATGAAAGGCAATCAAGCAGGGGGGGGGGGGGCGCTGTCCACCCCCCCCCCCCCCCCCCCCACACACAAAACAAACCTTTCCTTTTTAAAGCTCCTTCGCTACATCAGAAATGTGAAGTAACGATTCCGGCCGCTGTGAGAATCGCTTCACCAACACTTTAGATTCTGACCCGCTTGTGTTCTGTAGATACTGAGTCAGGCCATTCCTCACTGCTTAGTGAAGGAGGGGGGGTGGTCTGCGCTGTGCAGGGCCACCTTTAAAACGCATGGGCAAAAGGGGCAGCTGCCCCTGGCCCAGTCTCTGTTGTGGGGCCCAGTCTCTGTTGCCCCCTTGAGCCCGCAAATAGTTAATAAGTGGATTTGGGGGGGGGAACCAAAAAAAAATATGTTGTTTGCCCAGAGTCCAATCAATATTAAAGACGGCTCTGGCAGGGCAGTCTTTAACGCAAGGGCAAGAGGGGCAGCTGCCCCTGGCACAGTGTCTGTTGTGGGGGTATATTCTTGTGGGTGGGGTCTGCGATTAGGCAGGTAGGAGCGGAGGAGGAGCTTAGTGGAAGTCTGTGACAGGCAGCGGTCAGCGGGGTGAGGCAATGCCTAGATGTCCTGCACTAGCAATGCCATTGGCACCTCCCTACCCTCCTGTATATCACAGCTGCTGCGCCCGGGGATGGCGGGGAGGGTTCGGTGCAGCCGCTCAGAGAAGCGCTGTCACTTCTAAATGCTTGGGGCTTCTGTATTTAGAAGTGACAGCGCTCCTTGGACAGAGCTAGTGCCAGGGCCCTGTGTGCATGGGCCGATTAGGGTGTGCCCAGGCACACTCGGCACACCCCCTGCGCACACCTTGGGATTAAAACTAAAATCGAAATTTGCTGCCAAAATTAACACTGCAGATCACAAATACTATTCCCACCTGGAAAGAAGGCGGCTCCTCCTTCCTCTCCCACGCTGAGACTGAGGCGAGTTCTCAAGTCTCAGTGCCAGCTTTCTTCTGCCCCCTGCAGGAGGGAGGAGGAAGCTGAATCCTGTCTCCTGCAGAAGCCAAACATTGCTCCTAACAGGAGTGGCACTGCAGTTGCTCCTGTCAAAAAGGAGCGGCACAAGCGCCCAAATCTCAAGTGTACCCCCTTGCCCTTGTCCCGGCCCTCATCATGGGGCCCCTGGGCACTGCCCAGGTGTGCCATTTTATTAGGATAGCCCTGGTCTCTGTCCCCTACCCACAACTGAGCACCGTCCTTTGGATCCACCCGCCTTCGAGGACCGCCCATTTTAGAGAACACAAATTTGTAGAGCGAAGTAATTTGTATGGATTTTGTAAATGATAACAAGAAAAGCTGTAAAATAGAGTCCCTGCAGCCAGCAGTAGACCCCCCCCAGCAACAATAGACCCCCCCAGCAACAATAGACCCCCCCGCAAAAAATAGGATTCTCAACAATAAATGCCCGGCAATAATGATATATACAACTCAGCAACAATAGACCTACCAGCATCAATACATCCCAGCAGCCAGCAACAAAAGGCTCCCGCCTTGTACAGTAGATCCCCATCATACAACATGAGAGCCCCCCAAAGCAAAAATGAATTCCCCACCAGCAACAATAGACCCCCCCCAGCAATAATAGACCCCCCCAATAAATGCTCGGCAATAATGATATATCCAACTCAGCAACAATGGACCTACCAGCATCAATACACCCCAGCATTCAGCAACAATAGGCTCCCGCCTTGTACAGTAGATCCCCATCAGACAACATGAGAGCCCCCCCAAGCAACAATGAATTCCCCACCAGCAACAATAGACCTCCCAATCATCAATAGACCCCCCTTTAGTGACAATAGATCCAAATGCAGCCAAAATCAATAGACCCTTCCGCACCCCTTGCCATTACATAGTGTTACATACATAGTGTTACATAGTGGTAGTGTCCCCACCAAAGGAAAGCCCCGATTATGGTCATCTGAGGGTTCTGAGGTGGGCCACTTAGGTAGGTAGGTAGGCAGGTTTGGGCAGGACTGATCAGTGACTAGGAGGGCATGAGGCAGGCTGAGGGAGGGTTTAACCCATATGTCAGGGACGGGACTGAAATGTTGGCGCCTAGTTGCCGGCCCGACCCGGATTTCCCATTTCTTAGACGCGGAACCCAAATCCAACTGGGATCGAAGCTTCCAGACTTAAGTTCTCTTTTCAGGTCAGTTATTTTATAACGACTGAAACCAGGAGGACCACCAAGTCAGCCAGGCGACCAGCATGTTCGAGGCTTCGCCGGCAGCCTCCCTATTGCTCTCAGGGCAGGATTCCTTTAAGAACTACAAAGCAACCCCCCCCGGAGCCCTCGGCCACTTTACGACGCCACATTTCTGGGCAGACACGTGGACGGCGCGCATCGTCCGGGGTTTTTACGAGATGCTTGGAAAGCAGATTCTGGGTCGCTGTTCCTAAACTGCATCTCTATAAATATTTATAAACCACAAATATTTCCGATCCGGTTGTCTGAGCGGGCCGCGGCCCAGAGATTTCACGCCGAGGAGCCAGCAACGCAGGAAGCCGCGCTCTGCCAAGACCGTAACACCTTCTACGCCAGACCGCCGCCGGGAAGGTGATGGAGCCGAGGCCGTGTTCTGGAGGACACCAGACCGGGGGGGGGGGGCGACACAGAAAGCGAGACGAGCAGTCCTGGAATACGAGACCGACCCCCCCGCCAGGTCAGTGTGAAGGAAGACCGGGACCACCTTCAGCTTCTGGACCACCACAAGTACCTGGAGGACCACCAAAGACATCAACTCAAATGAATCATTTCCACTGAGATCCGGAAAACATGACCTGCTCCTGGTCCCGCAGGACTTTTTTTGGGAAACATTGATGGAGGGGGAGGGACCGTTCCTGCGATAAAGTTACCGAACCACCTTTAGGAGCCAACGAACATCATTAGCGGAGATAGGAGAATGGCGCGGCGTGGGAGAAATGCATGTCTGCGTCAGCTCTGGTCTCCGGGGGGGGGTGTCTCTGCAACCCTCCAGGAGCCAAAATTGTGACCCGTCGTACCACGTCAGCTACCGCACTTCACGAATAACAACCCGGCTAAATAAGTGCATTATGAAAAGGAAAGATTGGAGGTTATAAATTCGATTTTGATATGCAATGATACAAAAGATGACATAACCGGAGATATGAACGTTATATTCATAAAAAGGTGTAAAAATGTATCAAAATCATAAAAATAACAATGAAACAAATGATAATATAATTACAAATATACAATATATACCATAATGATAAAATTAATAAATGATCTCTGCCACGGATTCTCCCGCCACGTCCCGGTCGTCTCCGCCACTTACCGAAGCCGCCGGTAGCGGGGGAGGCAATCTGATCCTTTTCCCCTCAGAGGCATGAAGTCGAGTGAGGGAATGAAGGCCCCCCAACTCGACGTTGGATGACGGACGCAACGTCAAAACGTCACTTCCACCCAACGGCCTTAAAAAAAAAAAAAAATTAATTAAAAAATAAATAAATAAAAAAAACAAAAACAAAAAAAAAAAAGGGGACCATTTTATTTTTTTTATTTATTTTTTATTTAATTTTTTTATTTTTTTTATTGCATTTAAAGTGTAAATGTGAAATCTGAGGGCTTTTTGACCCCCCAGATCTCACATGTAAGAGGTCCTGTCATGTTTTTTTTTGTTCCATTACAAGGGATGTTTACATAATAATAGTGATCCAAAAATGTTTTTTTTTTTAAAAAGGGACAGTGTAAAAAATAAAAAATAAAAAAGTGAAATAAATAAATAATAAAAAAAAATTAACTGCCCCTTTGTACAGAAGTGGACGCATACGTAAGTCGCACCCGCATATGTAAACGGCGTTCAAACCACACGTGTGAGGTATCGCCGCGATCGTGAGAGCAATAATTCTAGCAAAAGACCTCCTCTGTCACTCAAAACTGGTAACCTGTAGACATTTTTAAACTTCGACTAGGGGGCTTTTTTTAAGTGTCAAAGTTTTTCGCCATTCCACGAGTGGCTGCAATTTTGAAGCATAGCATGTTGTGTATCAATTTACTCGGTGTAACATTTTTCATTTTTTAACATTTTGTTAAAAAAAAAAAAAATAATATTGCATTTGTAAGACCATTGCGCAAATACAGTGACACAAACGACCGCCATTTTATTCTCCAGGGCAGTGTTTCTCAACTCCAGTCCTCAAGGCACCCCAACAGGTCATGTTTTCAGGATGGTAATTACTAAGGCAGTGAAACTGATCAAATTACTTAGAACCCCCCCCCCAAAAAATTTTTTTATATATATATATATATATATATTATTATATATATATATTATATATATATATATATATATATATATATATATATATATATATATATATATAAATATATATATTTCTATAATCTATATCTATCTATAGATAGAGAGAGAGAGAATATATAATTTTTTTTTTGGGGGGGGGTTCTAAGTAATTTTCTAGCAAAAAAAAAAAAAAAATATTTTAACTTGTACACAGCAAGTGTAAAAAATAGGCCTGGTCCTTAAGTGATTAAGGACCAGTTCAGTGGTTGTACTGGGATGATATGCAGCTGCAGGCATCAACCTGGTGAAGTTTTTTTTAGAGCCGTTGGCTCTCTTAATATAGTATAGTAATAGCAACCGGAGCTAAATAGCCGCTAGATTGCCATTATGATCAGACATCCCCCCCCCCCCCCCCCCCCAACCACTGCCTTCTGCACATAGTCTGTCCTCAGCCTCCCTTCACAACATAGTGCCCCCCTTATCAGTGTTCTCAGTTCCCTTTCACATCACAGCCCCCCCCCTTCACATCACAGCCCCCCCCTTCCATCAGGCACTATACAAAGACCACTTGCTATGCATTATGACATGTGCATTGCCACAATACAGGTGTGTGAATGGGCCCTTACATTGCTCCCCCATACTTATACAGTGAACAGCAACTCCCTCCCTAGCCCCCCCCCCCCCCCCGGAAGTCCTCCGGTGTATTACACAACATCTAACCCGGTACGGCCCGGACTCGCTGACCTGAACCAGTTTTCCAAAATAACATTTCCCAAATGTCCGGTCCCAGGTGGAATTCAGCCAATTACCTTCATCTGTCGCTTTGGCACCAATTACTCGGCTCAGCCCGCAAATTAATTAATTAGTGGCGGAAAAAATAAATCTGAGATGAAAGCGACGTTTTCTTATTGACGTCTCTATAGAGGTGATCACTGTATGGGGGGGGGGGGGGGGGGCGTCAGCTCCGCCGTGCACAGGAATTTGTGGGGTCGATTTTCTAAAACTGGAGCCCTGCAATCACAGCCAATCAACTTCCAGCATTAAACCGTGTTTTGGTATTATACAGTCTATCCATATTATTATACAATGTATCTGTATATAAACAGTATAGATACATTGTATAATAATATGGATACATAGTTTAATGCTGGAAGCTGATTGGCTGCCATGCACAGCTGCACCAGATTTTGCCCTCTCCAGTTTTAGTGAATCAACCCCAATATATAGTAATAGATACATTGTATAATAGCAGTCTATTCATATTATTATACAATGTATCTGTATTATTATAGTGTATTCATATTATTATTCATTGCATCTATTACTATACATTGGGGATGATTCACTGAAACTGGAGGGCAAAATCAGGTGCAGCTCTGCACGGCAGCCAATCGGCTTCTAACTTCAGCTTGCTCAACGAAGCTTTGACAATACAACCTGGAAGCTGTTTGGTTACAATGCAGAGCTGCAACAGATTTTCTGTGCTTCAGTTTTAGTAAATCTCCCCCCTATATACGTCATTTGTGTGCAATAAGAAGGATATAAGGGGTGACATAGACCGACCCCTCTTAGATCACTTTCACAGACACAGGTGACTCCATTGGAGGTGACCCCATTGGAGGACTCCATTGGAGGACTCCATTGGAGGTGACCCCATTGGAGGACTCCATTGGAGGTGACCCCATTGGAGGACTCCATTGGAGGACTCCATTGGAGGTGACCCCATTGGAGGTGACCCCATTGGACGGGCCACGTGGCAGTACATGTGGTGGGAATATCCCAAATAAACATGGGGGCGGGGGGACCAGACGGCCCACCATCCATGACCCAGGATGAAAAGGAAGACGGTGAGGAAAACAGGCAGCCGGCCGGAACATGGAGGGAGGATTAACCGCTTATTGGCTGCAGCCTTGTGAGTAAGACTCTTAAAGGAAACCTGTACTGAGAGAAGCACAATGGCTGACTGATATATGGAGGTAAAGCTGAAGATTAATCTGATTATATTTTGCCCCACCCCCCACCCCACCCCCCTCATCAACATGATAATGACATCTTTCCATTACATCATCACTGGGTCTCTGTGCTTCTCTATGCAATACGAGGCTTCCTGAAAATACACAACCCCCCGGCGTCAGCACTCATCTCAAGAGCCCTCAGTCCTAAAGCAATCAGTGGGAGGAGTTACGCAAATATCAAAATGCCTTGATGGGTGGGTGTCAGTCGGTGGAGTGGGCGTTTCTAAGCAGCCTAGGCAACTCCCACATGGGGGATGATGAGCCTTTATAATTGAAAGAACAGAAAGCCAATGACTGAAAGGGGCGGGGCCAGAGACAGTCAGGAGCGGGAAAGGGCTAGATGATGCTGGACATTCCCCAGCCAGGAAAAGGAAAGGTCTTAAAAAAGCTCAGAATTGTTGCAGTAGATACTGTGAGTGTTGTGTGTTGGTGGCGGCTATTTAGGGCCGGGACAAGGGGTGGGCAGGAGGGGCAGCTGCCCTGGGCACTGTGGTATCACATGGAGGGGGGGGGGGGTGGAGGAGGAGGATTTGTGTTGAAAGGGGGCAAGTATTGTTGGGAGGAAGAAGATTTGTACTAGGAGAGGGGGGGGGGGGGGGGGGGGGGGTTTGAGGAAATTATAGGGGTACAGGATTTGTGCCAGGAGGGGTACATTTATATTCTGAGGGGGCATTTGAGCTGGGGGGGACGATTAGCACTAGAAGGGGAAAAATGTAGGGATAGAAGATTTGTGCTAGTAGGGGGAACATCTATATTCTGGGGGGGGGGGGGGGATTTCAGCAGGGGGGGGGTGGAATTTATGCTTAGCGGGTAAGCATGCAGATTAGTGCCCACTGTTTTTGTGGGGGGGATTTTTGCTGACACGTAATGCTCATACATCTTTGGGGGGGGGGGGGGGGGGGGGTTGAAGGGTTTCTACCAGTTACACTTTGCCTGGCCTCAGCTGGCTCAGGTGTTGCAGAAGTTGGGGACCCCCCCCCCCCGCCACACACTTTCCACATGTGCCCAGAGAGCACAGTTGGTGCCGCACAGAACGGACAGCTGTGCCGCGCTCCGGCATGTTCTGTCCTCGGATGCTGTGCCAAAATCTGCTGGCGGAGGAGACTGAGGAATGGAGTCTCCCAGCAACCGGAGATTTACATTCTGCACAGGCTCTGGTGAAGGACGCGGGGGATCTCAGAACGGCGGCGGCGTCCTGGGGAGCAGCGATCGGCTCTTTCTGAAAAAAAAAAATAATCAAAAATCGCCCAAAGCCAACCCAAATGGCAGAATATAAATAGATCAGAATGCCGTAACCGATAGCAACCAATAAGTGACAACCCTTCACTGCTCTGACCCCGGGATGTGTAAACCTGCTTGCTCTAGGTTACTGCGTTTTGCGCCATCTAAGGCCCTATTAACGTCTTGGTGGTTTGCGCCATCGCATTTTTTTGGGCGCTACATGCAAATCATTCGAATGGGCTGCCTTAGGCACAACAAAGACGCTCCCGACACCTTTCTGGGCATTGAGTTTGGCGCCAGTCAAGAGTGCCAAAAAGGTGACAGAGCATCTTTAGTGCGTTTGTTGTGCATAAGGCAGCCTATTCGAACAAATGCGCGTAGCGCCAAAAAATAAAAAACACAGGCGATGGCGCAACACATATCTGCTGGCTGCGTTTGGGGTGCCATTAGCAATGAAAAGGCATCGCTTAGATGTGAAAGAAGCCTTGGGGGTTCAGGGCCCATTCACACCAGGGGCGTTAGGAGAGTCCCACCACAAGAAAAGGGAAAAAGCCTCGTCTCCTACCTGGCTGGTTTACAGCACCACGTTGTGGCAGTTTGCGCTTTAAAGAAATAAAATAAAATGTATGGCACGCACAACTTTTTTTCACGTCGATGTAGTAGTCAGGCGCACCCAATCCAGCCCGTCTGACCCCGGCCCCTTGTCCCCATTAATCCGGCGGTGGACGGCGGCCTTCGCACACGAACCGGCCCGGCGACCCAGAAAAACGTGAAGGAACAAGGCGAAGGCGCGGGCGGGCGAAATGTGCTCATCCTTCAGTCAGCGGAGAAGAACGACGGCGCTGATCAGAATGCGTCGTGATGGAAGTCAGTGATGCGGTAATGTCACTCCTGTCATACCGCGGACACTGCGCCTTCGGGACGAGGACCGGCGGTTTGGAGGAAAAAATTGCTGGATTGGAGTATTGCGGTCACTCGTCTCATAATAAAGTCTCACGGATGCCGGGCAGCGAGCGATCGGCACTACAATCACCTAGAAGAGGGACAAGAAAGAAGTCTGAACATCGTTTTCCTGGAGGCTTGTCCATCATTACATTGTTTAAAAGGAAAATTCCACGGAGCGCGGTTTATACGGAAAATGAAACCCTTCAATCTATTTTGTTGATTGTATCACCGTGCCTCTCAGGGGCATAGATAAAAGGGGGGGGTCAGGGGGATCTGAACCCCCCCAGAGAAGTGACTGACTGGTGTGTGTGCACAAATTTTAATATTTGCTACATTGTATGAGCATCCCCACCTCAGCATACAACTAATGTCACATAGAGAGCTGAGCATTGCACTAAGCCATGCAGTCATCCAATCAGATGAAGTTTATGAGGGCATCAGGTGCCGGACAACATGCCATGTCTTCAGATGAAGTGTTCAGAGCCCCGGCGACAGGCAACGCATTCAGGGCCCCCTTGTGACAGGCAATGCATTCAGAGCCCCCCCCCCTGCAACAGAAAACGCATTGAGCCCTCCCCACCCTGCGACAAGCAACACAGAGCCCCCCCTCCACAACAGGCAACACATTCAGAGGCCCACCTCCTGCAACAGGCAATGCATTCAGATCCCCCCCCCCCCCACCGTGACAGGCAACACATTCAGACATCAACATGGGGATGGAGGAGAGCCCCCCTGCCCCAAAGCACCCCCCGCCCATGTTGGGGGCATGTGGCCTGGTATGGTTCAGGAAGGGAGGGGGGGGGGGGGGCGCTCGCTCATCCCCCACCTTTTCTGGCCTGCCAGGCTGTCTGCTCGGATAAGGGTCTGGTATTGATTTTTGGGGGACCCTACAACTTTTTTTTTTATTTTGCCGTGGGATTCCCCTTACAATCCATACCAGACAAAGGGCCTGGTATGAATTAGGGGGGGGGGGGGACCCAAATGCTGTGTTTTTTTTGTTTCAGAATTTTGCCGGCATTCTTTTGTTTACATTTTAGCTGTCAGTGGGGAAGTCCGCTGACAGCTGAAGAGTCATAGGTTAAGGACACGGCTTCCCGGCCCGCTCCTAAACAACCAGCTATTCTTCACACAGAATTTGAATCGCTACACCATTAAATCGACCGTTCCGAATCGCTCTGAAATGCGTTAGAAAATTTATAAACGAAGTACAATGAAAATTTGCTTCCCCCTCCCCCCTTTTCTGGCCTTCTGGGCTGAATGTTCAGATAAGGGTCTGGTATGCATTTTGCTGGGGACCCCACGCTGTTTTTTTCTATTCTGCCATGGGGTTCCCCTTCAAATCCCTACCAGACCCGAAAGGGGGGCCTACGCTGTTTCCCCCCCCCCCCGAATTTTCCAGTGCCGGCATTGTTTACATTTCATCTCTCAGCGGAGAACCCCGCTGACAGCTGATCAGTTATCCGTTGTTAAAGCAGAACCTTCAGTAATTTTTTCATCTTTCCTTTTATTAAATCCTCTGCTCTTGTTGCTGTTTTAACTTTGGATAGTAAAACCTTTTTTTTTCTGCCAGTAAATCCCTTATACAGCCCACTTCCTGTTTCCTGTCTGGTCATTAGTCTAGGCCAGCGATGGTGACCCTCGGCACCCCAGATGTTTTGGAACTACATTTCCCATGATGCTCACCTTCACTGCAGAGTGCATGAGCATCATGGGAAATGCAGTTCCAAAACATCTGGGGTGCAGAGGTTCACCATCGCTGGCCTAGGATTATGACATCATGCACAGATCTCTCTCTCACTCTGAGAGTTTGCCAGGAAGGGAGGGGGGGGATGAGTCATAGGAGGGCCAATGAGAGCTGGGAGGTGTGCGTCTGTGTAAATCCAGGAAGTGAACAGGCAGCAGCTTCAACTGCCCACAGCTAAAATGGCTGCAGCCAGACTCAGTGGAGGGAGATATCTGCAGCATATTTGGAAAGTACAGAATCCCAGTATATATATAAAATAATATGCAAAGTGGTTGGCGGGAAGCTTCTGAACGGCAAAGATGTTTTTATTACAGATTATGTGAGCAGACTGCAGTTCCTCTTTAAGGAAGCGGCGGACGGCTTCTCAGCCCGCTGCTTGACAACCAGCTATTTCTTCACACAGAATTGCAAATCGATCATATACGACCTATACGAATGGTTGCGAAAATGTGGCATTCGTTAGAAAATGTATAAAAGAAACAAAAAAAAAGAAATAAAAAAAAAAAAACGTAATAAATTCCGATCAACGAAACAAAATTAATAACATAAGGAATCTATCAGCTTTACAAATGTATTTATAAATTTTTACACCTTTTTTGAATCACTTTTCATTGCTGTCGCAGGGAATGTAGACCTCCCATGTGACAGCGATAGGCATGCGACAGGTCCTCTTTATGGAGAGTTCTGGGGTCTATAAAGATAGCTGTAAAAACCCAACAGGGGTTCTAATCCTACCTGAGGCTCCATTGCAGAGATTTCCCCTCACCTCCTGTCCTGCTGACATTATTTCCTGCCAATATCTGCACTATTCCTGTTGCAGGGTGACGAAGCTCAGCCATTGGCCCTCAGTTAGCGGTGTTGTCGGCCATCGGCGTACAATCCATCTGAAGGTAAACCGAACGAGCTCACAATGTATGCGATCGTTCACCGATGCACATCGATGTGTGTCATAGCCCATGCGGGTCTTTGCGTGTTGTTGACATTCCCTACAAAGTGCAGCGTGTGCCGACATGCATTGAAATGGCTTCCATTGATCTCAATAGAAAATGCATTAGAAGGAGAAAAAAAAAAAAAAAAAAAAAAAACAAACACAAACGAGTGTCTCCCCCCCAACCCCCCCTCATCATCATCACGCTAATAAAATATTTAAATAAAACCTTCCCATTTTCATTACAGGTCTTGGTCCCAGTGATGTCATCACCGGGTCTCTGTGCTTCCCTATGTAATGCAGGCAGATCATAGCTGGTGGGAGGGACTGTACACGGCTTCCTGAAACCATCCCACCACCCCGGCCTCAGTCCTCCTCTCAAGAGTCCCCAGCCCTGATGCAAGCAGTGGGAGGAGTTATGCAAATATCAAAATGCTTTAACTGGGCGGGTGTCAGTCCGGAGGAAGGGGCGTTCCTAGGCAGGCTGTATTTGCATAGGTAACGCCCACACTTGATGCCGAGCCTCCATGATTGAAAGAACTGGCTGGGGAGGAAAGTGCTAGATGATGCAAGCAGTGGGAGGAGTTATGCAAATATCAAAAGGCCTTAATGGGCAGTGGAGGGGGGGGGGTGGGTGGGGGGGGGGGGGGGGTTCCTATCGGGGGGGGGGGGGGTCTATCCCCTCCACACTCCATCCAAAACGCAACAAAAAAAAAAAAGTTTTTTTTTTTTTCAATGTATCGGTTGCAGATCTCTGGGAGGAGATTATAGGCGATGGAGATGAGAGATCTGATTGGCACATGATGACTATTTTACAAATCAGTCCCTCTGATAACCGACACCAACCAGGAAGCGATCGGCTGTGTCAGTTGCAGGCGATCGATCGGTCGCTCGGCCCCCAGCGGTCGTCATGTGGTGGGATGTTGCCGGAACCCTCCACAACTTCTCTGACATGGAAGACAAATCTTCCAGCTGGACTGATATGAGGAGAACGCCGAGCCGCCATGATAGAAGAGAATTATTTATTAGTATGGAAATCACAGAATAAATGTATGGGGGAGGGGAAGGGGGATCCATGACACCAAGAACAGCTCAGAGCGTCGTACATCACTTGTCATACATACCAGAAATACAACATATATCCCGCTAGGAATACAATGCATCACTCCTTGGGAATCCAACAGATCACCAGCTGTAAATCGCCATGTGGGAAGCCAGCCTATGGCCGTGTGGGAAGCCAACCTATGGCCGTGTGGGAAGCCAGCCTATCGCCGTGTGGGAAGCCAGCCTAGCGCCGTGTGGGAAGCCAACCTATGGCCGTGTGGGAAGCCAGCCTATGGCCGTGTGGGAAGCCAGCCTATGGCCGTGTGGGAAGCCAACCTATGGCTGTGTGGGAAGCCAGCCTATGGCCGTGTGGGAAGCCAGCCTATGGCCGTGTGGGAAGCCAACGTATGGCCGTGTGGGAAGCCAACGTATGGCCGCGTGGGAAGCCAACGTATGGCCGCGTGGGAAGCCAACCTATCGCCGCGTGGGAAGCCAACCTATCGCCGTGTGGGAAGCCAGCCTAGCGCCGTGTGGGAAGCCAGCCTATGGCCGTGTGGGAAGCCAGCCTATGGCCGTGTGGGAAGCCAGCCTATGGCCGTGTGGGAAGCCAACCTATGGCCGTGTGGGAAGCCAGCCTATGGCCGTGTGGGAAGCCAGCCTATGGCCGTGTGGGAAGCCAACGTATGGCCGTGTGGGAAGCCAACGTATGGCCGCGTGGGAAGCCAACGTATGGCCGCGTGGGAAGCCAACCTATCGCCGCGTGGGAAGCCAACCTATCGCCGCGTGGGAAGCCAACCTATCGCCGCGTGGGAAGCCAACCTATCGCCGCGTGGGAAGCCAACCTATCGCCGCGTGGGAAGCCAACCTATCGCCGCGTGGGAAGCCAACCTATCGCCGCGTGGGAAGCCAACCTATCGCCACGTTGGAAGCCAACCTATCGCCACGTTGGAAGCCAACATATGGCCACGTTGGAAGCCAACATATGGCCACGTGGGAAGCCAACGTATGGCCACGTGGGAAGCCAATGTATGGCCACGTGGGAAGCCAATGTATGGCCACGTGGGAATCCAGCGTATCATTAAAAATGTAATAACCGCACATGGGAGCCAATCAGAAGAGCTCATCACTTCCCACGATGTGTATTGATGGGATTCTGATCCCCCACCTGCCGCCGGCTCCGCCCCTCACACATCCGATTGGTTGCTCTTCTATGCACTTTATTAAAGGGAACCTGTTCTGAGAAAAATAATGGAGACTGTCACTGCGTATTTCTTGGTGAAAATGCCAGTTGCCTGACTGTCCTTCTGATCCTCTGGATTCAGCCAGTGAAGGTGGAATCCTTTGGGATCTCTAGGCCTGCAGGCCTGTTCTGTATCACTGATTCCCGAGGATAAGGATGACAGTCAGGAAACGGATCCTCATTCCTGGAATCCGGCCCCTTCCCTCTCCGTCCTTCCAGGTTTCCTCTTACCCAGAATCCTCCTGTCTGATCCCGGAGCCCTGAGGGCAGAAAAGACGCTTTTTCCAGAACATGTGTCGGCTGATAATTGCTTTTCTAGGAAGAGATTCAATATGTCAGACACGGTGCTGATTACACGCTGTACAGGCTGCGCCCGCGCGCCCGCCAGATAGACGCATTTCTTGTCGGGTCGGATTACAGAAAAGCTTTGCATTTCCATGGCGGCTCTTCATTGTAAATCCCAACTCCACCCAAAACTGATCACTCCCCCCCCCCCCCCCCTCAGATTCCTATGGTGAGTAACATAGTATTATGGGGGAGGGGATACAGAGTGACACCTATATTACATAATTATTGGGGGGGGGGGACACAGAGTGTGGGGGGGGGGCACAGAGTGACACCTATATTACATAATTATTGGGGGGGGGCACAAAGTGACACCTATATTACAGAATTATTAGGGGGGCACAGAGTGACATCTATATTACAGAATTATCGGGGGCACAGAGTGACACCTATATTACAGAATTATTGGGGGGGGGGGCACAGAGTGACACCTATATTACAGAATTATTGGGGTGGGGGGGCACTGAGTGACATCTATATTACAGAATTATTGGGGGGGCACAAAGTGACACCTATATTACAGAATTATTATGGGGGCACAGAGTGACCTCTATTATTACAGAATTATTGGGGGGGGGGCACAGAGTGACAGCTATATTACAGAAATATGGGGGGGGGGGACAGAGTGCTATTATTACAGAATTATTGGGGGGGGGCACAGAGTGACAGCTATATTACAGAAATATGGGGGAGGGGGCACAGAGTGACACCAATATTACAGAAATATGGGGGAGGGGGCACAGAGTGACAGCAATATTACAGAAATATGGGGGGGGGGGCACAGAGTGACACCTTCATGTCAGTATTATAAGTAGAAGGACAGATACAGTGTGACACCTTAATTACAAAATTATGGGGGAGGGCAAACAGGGTGACACCTTAATTCCAGTATTATGGGGGGGGGGGGGGAGAAACTGGAAGTGGCACCTTCATTACATTATGGAAGGGCCAGAAACCCGGAGTGACTCTCTTTATAGTCTCCTATCACCGTACATTAGGAATTTTAACCCTTTCTTAATAAAAAAAACTCTTTAAAATACCGTTCTTTTTTTTCTGGCTAAATGCCACTTTCTGACATCTCCCCGCTGTGCCCTATGCTGGCAGAGCCGAGTAACAGCCACACCCCTAATCACTAGAGGTCTACACATCCTGCTGTAAGAAAGGGGAGGGGGCGTGCCTGACCAGGGAAGGAAGGAAGGGGAGGAAGGAAGGAAGGACGGACGGGGAGGGGGGCGTGCCTGACCAGGGAAGGAAGGAAGGAAGGAAGGAAGGGGGCGTGCCTGACCAGGGAAGGAAGGAAGGAAGGAAGGAAGGAAGGAAGGGGGCGTGCCTGACCAGGGAAGGAAGGAAGGGGGCGTGCCTGACCAGGGAAGGAAGGAAGGGGGCGTGCCTGACCAGGGAAGGAAGGAAGGAAGGAAGGAAGGAAGGAAGGGGGCGTGCCTGACCAGGGAAGGAAGGAAGGAAGGAAGGAAGGAAGGAAGGAAGGAAGGAAGGAGAGGGGGCGTGCCTGACCAGGGAAGGAAGGGGAGGGGGCGTGCCTGACCAGGGAAAAGGGGAGGGGCCTGCCTGACCAAGTATTTTAGATTCCAGGGTGCACTGGGCAGTGTGGTCTAGCTCCGCCCCCACATAGGTAAGTGTTGGGAGGATTTTGCACCCGGAGCCGGTTTGTCGGATGGAATATCTATTTCTGCGGCTTCGGTCGGGTTCTACATCTCCGCTGCGCCACTTTTATTAAATAAAGCCGATTGTTAAAGGCGGGGGAGGTGCTACACCACTAACAGAATTACTGAACCAAAATATCAACACTAATAAAAAAGCAAATCAGAATCCCGACACAGACAATGCAATCGCAGAGCGTTGTGCCGCCTCTGGTGGAAACATGAAAATCTATAATACAGGGTAATGGCGTAGATGAAATCTGCGAGCATTGGGGACGCCGACACCCCGTTAGCGGAGGAAACCTAAACGCTTGTGACGCCCATGTTCACTGTCAGGCTGTGTAGCTGGAACGCACGTTCTTGTAAACATTTCATTTTAATTTGCGCGTTTTAGAGCATTTGCGCTCATCATGCACTGCATCCTCTGTGGTTTAGAATGACCCCCAATCACCGCGGAGCGAAGTAGCAGAATGCAGCTCATAGGACTCCGGTACTCCACCTGTGGCCCTCAGGGGCCCCTACAGAACGCAGCCTGTGTTGTTGGGTTCGCTCCGGCCAATGAAAGGAAAATATTCTTCTGGAAGTTACTAGTTTGTTTCTTTCACATTATCGAACTTTCTGTGCCGCTAATCCCTTTCCATTTTCTAGTTTCTTTTTTCTTCTGATCTTTAATAATGGATCTCGCTGAGAGAAAATATTAAATGTGTTCCATGTAAGAGCATCAATGTGGACTCTCCGATTTGTAAAGGGGCTTTAGTAGAAGTCATCTCTAACGGCCTTTTAGAGCGTCACCCCAGTCTCTGACCAGCCCCCGCGGCGCGACCCCAGTCTCTGACCAGCCCCCGCGGCGCGACCCCAGTCTCTGACCAGCCCCCGCGGCGCGACCCCAGTCTCTGACCAGCCCCCGCGGCGCGACCCCAGTCTCTGACCAGCCCCCGCGGCGCGACCCCAGTCTCTGACCAGCCCCCGCGGCGCGACCCCAGTCTCTGCACACCATGCCATTTTCTTACATCAGAAAACATAAAATACAAAAAATTAAGCCTCTTCATTCCCTACAGACAGTTCCGGAGACCCCCCGTCCGCTCCCTACAGGCGGTCCCGGGGACCCCCCCCATGCCCTCCATACAGGCGGTCCCGGGGACCCCCCCATGCCCTCCATACAGGCGGTCCCGGGGACCCCCCCCCCCCATACAGGCGGTCCCGGGGACCCCCCCCCCCCATGCCCTCCATACAGGCGGTCCCGGGGACCCCCCCCCCCATGCCCTCCATACAGGCGGTCCCGGGGACCCCCCCCCCCCCATGCCCTCCCTGCAGACAGTCCCGGGGACCCCCATCCCCATGCCCTCCCTGCAGACAGTCCCGGGGACCCCCCCCCATGCCCTCCCTGCAGACAGTCCCGGGGACCCCCATCCCCTCTCTGCAGACAGTCCCGGGGACCCCCATCCCCTCTCTGCAGACAGTCCCGGGGACCCCCATCCCCTCTCTGCAGACAGTCCCGGGGACCCCCATCCCCTCTCTGCAGACAGTCCCGGGGACCCCCATCCCCTCTCTGCAGACAGTCCCGGGGACCCCCATCCCCTCTCTGCAGACAGTCCCGGGGACCCCCATCCCCTCTCTGCAGACAGTCCCGGGGACCCCCCATTCCCTCTCTGCAGACAGTCCCGGGGACCCCCCATTCCCTCTCTGCAGACAGTCCCGGGGACCCCCCCATTCCCTCTCTGCAGACAGTCCCGGGGACCCCCCATTCCCTCTCTGCAGACAGTCCCGGGGACCCCCATACCCTCCCTGCAGACAGTCCAGGGGACCCCCATGCCCTCCCGGGGACCCCCATCCCCTCTCATTACTATTTATTCTGCCTTTTTAACAGCCTGCAGAAGCCATGACGTGGGTTTCTGCTCCCCCATTGGTCGGGCCCCAGGCAGGCGCGCTCCGCTCCACTGCACACATCCTCCACAGCCTCTGGCGGTGTGATGGACGGCCGGATAGAGAGGCCTAAAAATCAATACCAATCTCACACGACTCCATCAATCGCTTTACTATTCCCGACAGGCTCAGCGGCAACCAGCAGGTAAATGTATAATGTAGTGCTGGTACCGAGCGCACCGATATACCGTGCACCGAGCGCACCGATATACCGGGCACCGATCGCAACGATATACCAGGCACCGGGCACACCGATATACCAGGCACCGATCGCAACGATATACCGGGCACCGGGCACACCGATATACCAGGCACCGATCGCAACGATATACCGGGCACCGGGCACCGATATACCGGGCACCGATATACCGGGCACCGATATACCGGGCACCGATATACCGGGCACCGAGCGCACCGGTACCGGGCCTGAGCACCGACGGAAGCTGGTCTATTCTGGGGACTAGAGAGAAGATGGAGTAAATATCCAAACGCCTTGAGGGGTGAGTGTCATTTTAAAGGACTGGGCATTCCTAGGCAGGCTGTGTATGCCTGCAGACCACCTACATGTGATGCTGAGCCTCCATGATGATTGAAAGAACTGAAACCCAATGAATGAAAATGGACCAGGGACAGTCAGGCTGGGGAGGAAAGTGCTAGATGATGCTGGACGTCCTCCAGCCAGGAAATGGGGCGGGACTCTCTGACTTGCTGCAGCTTCTAATGCATATTGTGAGAAGCTCACAGTGTGCAGTGAACAGGGCAGCCATCAGAAATTTTTGGGCCCATTACACAGCTTTAGGCCTAGCAATCCCCCGCCACCCGAGGCTGACCACCATTCCCCAGGGCTTGCCCACGGGCTATCCTACCGAATCCGCACACCGACCACCTCACCTGTACGCAGTCAGCCCCCCCACAATCTTGTATATATGTCAATCCCCCCCACACCTGTATATACGTCAGCGCCCCCCCCCCCCCCCCCCACACACACACCTGTATATATGTTAGCCCCTCACATACACATCCACACGTCCTGCCTTCTTCTGGCCCGAGGCCCTGTACAGTTATGGCGGCTGTACACCCCTGATGGCGGCCCTGGCGGTGAAATTAGAGTAAAACCATTTCAGTCCAAAAGAGGAGCCGGTAAACCTGTGCAAGACTGAAGGGGAAGGCCGGGGGGGGGGGGATTTCATATTATGGCGTCTGTATCCGTGTGTAATGTGTAGATCAACGAGGACAAGATATCCCCAAAGATCAGACGGGAACCCTAAAAATCAGCCTCTGGAGACGCAGAAACCCCCAGAGTAGAGGAAGACACCATGGGTGGGCTTTCTTCATTTTATATCCGGCTCTATGGAAAGGCTCTACAGGCCTCAGTCTGGGTCAGTAAAGATTGCAGGGTGAAGGACAGATAGATAATAGGGGTGGGGGGGAAGACAGTTAGGCTACAGGGGTGGGGGGGGGGAAGACAGTTAGGCTACAGGGGTGGGGGGGGGGAGACAGTTAGGCTACAGGGGTGGGGGGGGGGGGAAGACAGTTAGGCTACAGGGGTGGGGGGGGGAAGACAGTTAGGCTACAGGGGTGGGGGGGGGAAGACAGTTAGGCTACAGGGGTGGGGGGGGGGAAGACAGTTAGGCTACAGGGGTGGGGGGGGGAAGACAGTTAGGCTACAGGGGTGGGGGGGGGGAAGACAGTTAGGTTATAGGGGCACATGGGACAAATGACAGTTGGGGAATGGGGGGGTGGGGCAAAGGACAGTTGGGGATTGGGGGAGGGGGGTTGGGGCGAAGGACAGTTGGGGATTGGGGGGGGGTTGGGGCGAAGGACAGTTGGGGAATGGGGGGGGCAAAGTACAGTTGGGGAATGGGGGGGTGGGGGTTGGGGCGAAGGACAGTTGGGGAATGGGGGGGGTGGGGCGAAGGACAGTTGGGGAATGGGGGGGGTGGGGCAAAGTACAGTTGGGGAATGGGGGGGGTGGGGCAAAGTACAGTTGGGTTTGGGCCCCCAGGAATGAAGCAGTAGAACATACATGGTGCTCAGGATGGGACCGGGCCTCGTGTCCTAGGAGCGGGGCTCCCTTTTAATTGAAGGACTGAGGATAACCTTTAATTGGGGGGGGGTTCCCTGCAGTCGTTCGTCAATCAGCACCTTCTATCTGAATATAAATTGATCGTTCAGTGACGGTCCGATTTCTTGCCGGTGGATTCAGAATTCAGGAGCCACTCAGTCCAATCTCGGAGCCACTGACGGCTCGGGAATCGGCTCGGAGGTCCCGGCTGGAATGCGGTCCGGACTGCGCAATTCTCTACTTCTGAGGATAGAAATAAACCAAATTTGCACTTTATAAAAGATATAAAAAGACAAAAACGCCATTAATGCCCGGATGAAGGCAGGTGCCCCCCCCCCCCCCCCCCCCCCCCCCCCCCCCCCCCCCCCGCTGATGGTGACATTGCAGCCGATTATCACCTCCATCTAATGGCCTCCCATTACCCTCCGACACCCGGCTCCGTGTCTTCATAGCCACCAGATGGGGGGGCAGGAAGAGGGACGGAGCCTCCGACAGACTTCCACCTGATTGGGGGGGTAATCCCGCAGGATCCTTTATCCACTGAACTGGTCCCAGTGGATTATCACAACCAATTAGCCATCTGCCGCCCCCAACTCCGCATACAAAGGCCTCTCCATCCATTGTAACAGCTGACATCAGGCGGCATTGTCCGGCCACCGCCGCCAACAAGCGCTGCCATCACAGCGCCACCAGATGACAGCCGGGCTCTGCAGCCACATCCGGGAGGAGCCACTAAGAACGATGTGTAAACTGTTTATTCCTGGAGGTCCGGACCCCGGGGGGGGCAACGGGAGACAAGACAGGGACAAGGCGTCTCTGCAAGAAACCAGCTACTGCACACAATGCAATCCACTGAGCCAACAGCAACTTGGAACCTTCCGAACCGGAATTCTACCGATCAAAGGAGGGAAAGAATGAAAAGAGGAATACAAGGAGGGGAGGGGGGGGGGGGAGGGGAGAGGGAGAGAGAGAGAGAGAGCAAGGAGAGAAAGCGCGAAAGAGAGAGCAAGGAGAGAAAGCGCGAAAGAGAGAGCAAGGAGAGAAAGCGCGAAAGAGAGAGCAAGGAGAGAAAGCGCGAAAGAGAGAGCAAGGAGAGAAAGCGCGAAAGAGAGAGCAAGGAGAGAAAGCGCGAAAGAGAGAGCAAGGAGAGAAAGCGCGAAAGAGAGAGCAAGGAGAGAAAGCGCGAAAGAGAGAGCAAGGAGAGAAAGCGCGAAAGAGAGAGCAAGGAGAGAAAGCGCGAAAGAGAGAGCAAGGAGAGAAAGCGCGAAAGAGAGAGCAAGGAGAGAAAGCGCGAAAGAGAGAGCAAGGAGAGAAAGCGCGAAAGAGAGAGCAAGGAGAGAAAGCGCGAAAGAGAGAGCAAGGAGAGAAAGCGCGAAAGAGAGAGCAAGGAGAGAAAGCGCGAAAGAGAGAGCAAGGAGAGAGCGCGAAAGAGAGGGCAAGGAGAGAGCGCGAAAGAGAGGGCAAGGAGAGAGCGCGAAAGAGAGAGCAAGGAGAGAGCGCGAAAGAGAGAGCAAGGAGAGAGCGCGAAAGAGAGAGCAAGGAGAGAGCGCGAAAGAGAGAGCAAGGAGAGAAAGCGAAAGAGAGAGCAAGGAGAGAAAGCGAAAGAGAGAGCAAGGAGAGAAAGCGAAAGAGAGAGCAAGGAGAGAAAGCGAAAGAGAGAGCAAGGAGAGAAAGCGAAAGAGAGAGCAAGGAGAGAAAGCGAAAGAGAGAGCAAGGAGAGAGCGCGAAAGAGAGGGCGCGAAAGAGAGAGCGCGAAAGAGAGGGCGCGAAAGAGAGAGCGCGAAAGAGAAGGCGCGAAAGAGAGAGCGCGAAAGAGAGAGCGCGAAAGAGAAGGCGCGAAAGAGAGCAAGGAAAGAGACACACACACAGACACACAGACACAAACACACGGCAGGGAGAGCAAGCATGAAGAGATACAGTGAGGATGCGCATGCGCCAGTATAGACAGAGAAAGTTCCCAAAATGCAAGGAGAGGCAGCGAGAGCGCATGCAAAGAGAGATTGAAAGCGCACAAGGGAAGACAGGGAGGGAGAGCAAGTGACTGAAGCGAAGAGAGTCGGACCAATCACACACACACAGATACAATGCGAGCGATCGGTTATATATTGCCCTGATTGGACGCCCCCTCCCCCGGTAATCAGTGCAGAGTGATGGAGGCTCTCCAATGATGGGGTTATTAATTATTAAGCGATGTGTAGCAGGAAGCAGCGGCTCGCTTACATAGCTGAGTGCTCTGATTATAGAAGGCCTGGTGTCGGTGTCGGTGAGATTCGGCACTCACAGATCTTTCGGCTGCAATCATCGCCCTTTCATCATCTGTGGCTCAACCTGCCGGAACTGAGTGGACAGAAGAGAGAATCTGACCGCCGATGGATGAAAGGCTGTGCGTTCTAAATGCCGGGATTCACACATTTCCTCACATTACAGGAGAATCACCGATCGCTACAATGACAAAAGAATTCCCAGCGCGCTGGACATTGGAAGATGATGTGCCTGATTATAATACATAGTTAGGAAGGTTAAATAAAGACTCCAGTCCAGGGCTCAAGTCCTGCGGGAACGCATGGGAACGGAGTTCCTGTACTTTTTCCACAACAGGAACTCAGTTCCCATTAGCAGCCGTGTCCTGCAAGACTTTGAAGTATGCGAGCTGTGTGGAAGGTGCTACACCAGCAGCTGCCGACACAGCTCACAATAGTAAGTGCCGCACACCTGACCATTCAGGCATTGCCAGTAGGGGGCCCCATGACAGCTTCCGCTTCCATCTACCCGTCACAGCTAGCTGACAGGTAGATCAGGTCCCTGCTGCTAAGAGATTGTATTTAGTCAGACCTCTCGTGATGCGCTCCTCCCCACGGCCCCTCCTGATTTTCTGTCTCCTCATCCCCCCCCCCCCCCCGTCTCCTGCATACTTGCTCTGTGTGTCCCGCTGAATCCCCCCCTCTATCTTCAGTGCCATATGATGAGAGAACCCAGAGAAGGAGCACAGCTATTCTGCTCACAGGACATGCAGGGAGAGAGGTGAGCTGAGGAAGGAACATCAGTTTGGGGTGGTAAGCTGAGCACAATACCTGGCAAAGTTTAATGCCAGGAGGGAAGTTTATGTGGAAATATGTGAAGGGTTGGAATAGCAGCGAGTGTGTGTTGGAGCCCTGCAGAGTTTGCAGCCCCCCCAAGCTAACATACATCTCCTAAGCAGGAACACATCACTATCTCCCCAAGCATGACATGAACAGGGCACGAGCCGTAGGGATTGGTCAGATATTTCTATTTGCCACAATAAAAAGTCGATTTGCAGTTGACATCCAAAACGCATTTCGACAGTTACACACAACTCCCGACAGAAATGCCAGCTTCTGATCTGCCAAACAAGTCTTTCACCAAAACAGACTATAAAAAAAAAAAAGAACTGCAGGATCACACACTCATCCAGATTCTTGCTGCACAATAAACCTCAGCCGCGATTGCTAGGAATGTGACCTCCGAAACGCGTCGGTCGTCAACTTTTCATAGATTTTGACAAATAAAAAATGTTGTCAATTCCAATCCCTATGGCTTGGCATGCCCGTCCCTTGACTCTACATATGCCGACTTTCCCCAGGGACCCCGTCAAAGTTCCATCCGTGCCACATATGAACCATCTGCCCCACTCAGAACTTCTTGGAGCTTGCAGTCCGGCACTCCACCACCCCGAGTCCAGCGCCACCTGCGTACGAGAGGGATTGTACGGGAGAGTCTTCTGTCAGCACAGTTTAATTTGCGATCAGATCAGCAGCAGCTGAGTCAATATTCACCCATGGAGGACGTCGCCGGCCACGAGCTCTGCAGTGACAGACCTCTTCATATACAGAGCCCAATGTTAACAATACGAGGAGCGCGCCCGGCGCCCGCCATCAGCTGCCATAACCAAACAAAAGCCGACAAGCCAGACGCTTTCCAGTGTACGGCCAATGAGAAAAGACGAATACCGATGGAAATAGTCAGAATTCTGGAAAGTTCCGTCAACTGACAGTCTGCAGCAACTGAAGAGGATAAAAAAAAATGGAGCATTTTGATGTCCACGGGGAACGCAGCCCCCCCTCCCCCTCAGAGTTACCATTATGAACAGGAAAGACCCGAAAAAAAATATTTCCACAGAAAAGGTGACAACAGGGTTAGAAGGCTCTGCTTGTGAGAGACAGACAGGGGCGTACCTACAGGGGTCACAATTGCGACCTGGCCCTATCCTTCAGGGGGCCTCATGCACCAGTACACCTAGGAGGAGCAGCTACAGATAGTGGAACCGATCTCACCATTTTTCTTCCTACAGCCACTGAAAGCCGGCTTCTCCTCCTCTCCCCCTTCAGGGATTCAGCAGCTGCAGGAGGAACATTGATAGATCCAGTCTCTATATGCAGTCGCAGACGATCCGTCCATCCAGTTTTTTTCTGCTGCCACCCGTGTGCCCTCTTCTGACCCCCCCCCCCCCCCCCCCCGCGTGCACTCTTCTGACCCCCCCCCCCCGCGTGCACTCTTCTGACCCCCCCGCGTGCACTCTTCTGACCCCCCCCCCCCCCCCCCCGCGTGCACTCTTCTGACCCCCCCCCCCCCCGGGTGCTCTCTTCTGACCCACCCGCGTGCCCTCTTCTAAACCCACCCGCGTGCCCTCTTCTAAACCCACCCGCGTGCCCTCTTCTAAACCCACCCGCGTGCCCTCTTCTAAACCCACCCGCGTGCCCTCTTCTAAACCCCCCCCCCCCCCGGTGTGCTCTCTTCTGGGACCTCCCCCCATACCCTGCAGTTCTGCCGGGTTCGCCCCTTCCGCCTCACACTGGCTGCTGCGGGCATGTGTCAGGATGGAGAGCGGAGGAAGAGGCTGGTAAACTTGTTATTTACCACCCCCTTCCTTGTCTGAATGAATAGTCTCAGTGGTCAGTACCGATCGCTGATTCTGTCCATTCACAACTGAAGCATAGGAAACTGTTTGCTATGTTTTGCAAATGAAGTTGAAGCCTCTGTACAGAGCTCTCCCTGTCCATTCATTCTGTGCAGCTGAGGCTGGAGAGACGGAGAGTGAGGGCTGCGTCCTACATCTCCTTCCTCTGTCTCAGAGTCGAAACATCAGATGTCTATTTAGACCCCCCGATATCTCACCAAAGCCCCTCCCCTTACTAATGAATGGCACCAAAAGTGTGACGCACGTGTTCATCGCAAAAATCAGATAATTGGCCACCATGCTGGAAAATCTCTGCACCTGGTGGTATGGATCGCCCACGCTCACTGCTGCTGCAAAATAAATCATTATTATTCATATAATAAACCCGCACACCGCTCCGCGTCTGCGATCACATCGACGGATTCGCGATGATGTGCGTTTGTAAAAAAAAAAAAAAAAAAATTAAAAAAATAAAATAAAATAAAAAAGGGTGGAGAAATGGCGTACGTCTCAGCAATGCCCATTCCCGGGTGTCATCCCTTTAAAGATCCTGCGAGGGCAAAAACAATATCCGCCAGAAATGCGCTCATTCACAAATATAACAAAATGGCGGCGACCGGGTACGACGCAGCGTCAGTCATATAAAACCGATCAGATCATCACCGGGAAATATTCGACATCATCTCATCACAGCAAATCCGACACCGAGGCGTCACCAATGAGCGACACTTCCCTGGAGATGACAGCAGATTATCGAGGCTGCTCAGTGCAGGACACCGACTATCCGATATGTATGAAGACCGACTCCAATGTCTGAACCAGAGGAGCTTACACTCTAATGTCCCCTCCCCCACAGTCACACCAGTCTCTGTACAGAGGAGCTTACACTCTAATGTCCCCTCCCCCACAGTCACACCAGTCTCTGTACAGAGGAGCTTACACTCTAATGTCCCCTCCCCCACAGTCACATCAGTCTCTGTACAAGAGGAGCTTACACTCTAATGTCGCCTCCCCCACAGTCACACCAGTCTCTGTACAGAGGAGCTTACACTCTAATGTCGCCTCCCCCACAGTAACAGTCTCTGTACCAGAGGAGCTTACACTCTAATGTCCCCTCCCCCACAGTCACACCAGTCTCTGTACAGAGGAGCTTACACTCTAATGTCCCCTCCCCCACAGTCACATCAGTCTCTGTACAGAGGAGCTTACACTCTAATGTCCCCTCCCCCCACAGTCACATCAGTCTCTGTACAGAGGAGCTTACACTCTAATGTCCCCTCCCCCACAGTCACACCAGTCTCTGTACAGAGGAGCTTACACTCTAATGTCCCCTCTCCCCCACAGTCACACCAGTCTCTGTACAGAGGAGCTTACACTCTAATGTCCCCTCTCCCCCACAGTCACACCAGTCTCTGTACAGAGGAGCTTACACTCTAATGTCCCCTCCCCCACAGTAACAGTCTCTGTACAGAGGAGCTTACACTCTACAAGTTGGACAGTATTAGGTCTGGACTCCAGGCAATTATGACAGGTCGGCATGGCTCCGCCCACTGCCCTAAAATGAGGAATAAACCTTTTGTTTGCTGGGTGGAGGTGAGACATAGAGATACCTTCTGTTTCCTGTACAGTCTCCTCCAGGATCAGGGGGGGGGGGGGGGGGGGGGGGGGGGGGGGGGGGGGGGGGGTGGGGGGGGGGGAGGGGGGGTGTAATAGGAAACAGCTCAGGACCACACAGCTTAAAAAAATAAAATAAAAAAAAAAAAAAAAAAAGGTACCAGACAGTTAAACGCATCACAAAACTACACGAGGGGGGAGGGAAGAGAAGAGAAGGAAAGGGAAGGAAGAGAAAGAAAGTAAAAAAGGAAAAGGAAGAGAAGAGAAGGTAGAAGAAATGAGGAAGGACAAAAAAGGAGGAGAAAAAAATTAATGCAAGGTTTACTGTTGTATTAAAAAAATAAATAAATAAATAAATAAATAAATAAATAAAATGTGTCCAGACAGATAAATCGCTGTATAAGAAGATGGCGCAGTCGGTAGGCGGTGGGAGGAGGAGGAAGACGAGGGCGCAGTCGGTAGGCGGTGGGAGGAGGAGGAAGACGAGGGCGCAGTCGGTAGGCGGTGGGAGGAGGAGGAGGAAGACGAGGGCGCAGTCAGTAGGCGGTGGGAGGAGGAGGAAGACGAGGGCGCAGTCGGTAGGAGGAAGACGAGGGCGCAGTCGGTAGGAGGAAGACGAGGGCGCAGTCGGTAGGAGGAAGACGAGGGCGCAGTCGGTAGGAGGAAGACGAGGGCGCAGTCGGTTTGCGGTGGGAGGAGGAAGACGAGGGCGCAGTCGGTTTGCGGTGGGAGGAGGAAGACGAGGGCGCAGTCGGTAGGCGGAGGAAGACGAGGGCGCAGTCGGTTTGCGGTGGGAGGAGGAGGAAGATGATGGATCAGTCGGTATGCGGTGGGAGGAGGAAGACGAGGGTGCAGTCGGTATGCGGTGGGAGGAGGAGGAAGATGATGGCGCAGGTCGGTATGCGGTGGGAGGAGGAAGACGAGGGCGCAGTCGGTATGCGGTGGGAGGAGGAAGACGAGGGCGCAGTCGGTATGCGGTGGGAGGAGGAAGACGAGGGCGCAGTCGGTATGCGGTGGGAGGAGGAAGACGAGGGCGCAGTCGGTACGCGGTGGGAGGAGGAAGACGAGGGCGCAGTCGGTACGCGGTGGATGGAGACACTCGGTTGGCGCCAATTCAGTTTATACTGCTCCCACCAATCGGAACAAGAATCCCCCTATTTGTACTGGAGATGGAAATGCGGCACATGGAAGGTCCGGGAAGTCGCACATCGCAGGCTCCATAGAATCGCTGTCACTTCCGATGACAGGCGGCAGCTGTTGCATCGCTCTGTAGCCGCCATTTGCTGTATATACATAACCCCATGACAATACGCCGCGTATAAATCACCCCAAACGACCCGCGGGTGACGGGCGAAGTGTCGCAGCTCTTTGTGCCCCTAGACCTCTGTGTACAGCGCCAGGCGATTGGCCTCATCCACATACGGGGGGGAGGGGGGGGGATGGAGAAGCCGGGGGTCTCCGCCATGTGGAGGAACTCGATATGATGACAAAGGAAAACGAGCCCCGCCCACCATGGGTCACAGCAGGAAAGTCTCCCCATCAACAGGCAGATGGCTGAGTAATGTGTCACTAGCACCCCTTCCAGGTATTTATTACTTCTCCCAGAGATCACAGGACTCCCCTGACCATGCATCATCCATTTTAGTCTCCAGAAGGACGGCACCATATTTGTTCAGGCATCATCCGGGGTCACCATCTACTTCCTGGACTGGGACGCCGGCCCAGAGATGACACGGTCATCTAGATCCTGGTGCCTGTGCAGTTCTTGGCTGTGTTCACAAATGTCTGACAGATCAGCCCCCTGCTGCAACCTCTCACCTTGTGACTTGCAGGAAGCAGTGGTCTCTCCGCAAAGGTTATACACCCCCCCCCCCCTTGCTGAGTCAGAGATAGAGCTCTCCAATCAGCAGGGAGTGTGAGCTTAGCCGACTGGAGAGCTGTAGCTCTGACTCAGCAAGGGGGGTGTGTATAACCTCTGCAGAGAGACCGCTGCTTCCACACAGAGAGCGCATGCTGGCAGGGGAGAGACTTTTCTACTCAGGCTGTGGCTGCTTTAAGAAAAAAAAAAAAAAGGTTTTGCACACATTTTGATGTTTCCGGGGGAGGGATAACCTGCAGAGAATGCGGCGGCGGCGGCGCTCCTCCCGCCTCGCCCCGCGGCTCAGCCTTGTAATGTCCGATGATTACAGCGGCACTCTAGAAGTAATTACCGAACGGCTGCGGCACAATCTATAAATAAAAATCACTTTTTCCTGACGATGGCAGGGAGCGAGAAGGCTGTATGTACGGAGGACGGTAACCATGACAACTCCCCGCAGCCAATCACAGCAGCCACGCTTCATGCATGGCATAGCACTCCAGCGTTAGCCGCCAGTGAAGCGGAGCCGCCATTGGTTGGCCACCCCGCCGTACCCCACTCCATCTGTGACATTCCTATTCCGTGCAGACATCTTGGAAGGGACAAGGACAGCGTACAGCGTGAACCGTCTCTACGTCCCCCCCCCCCCCCAAATTTAGCCCAGACCCCCCCACAGACAGGACGTATATAACATGTATTGGGGGGGGGGGGGACCAGGTGGGAAGTATATAGAAAATGTGTTGAGGGGTATAAAGTCAGCCAGGAAATATACAGTATATCACAAAAGTAAGTACACCCCCCAGTCACATTTTTATAAATCTTTTCATGTGACAACACTGAAGAAATGACACTTGGCTACAATGTAAAGTAGTGAGTGTACAGCAGGGATATGCAATTAGGGGACCGCCAGCTGTTGCAAAACTACAAGTCCCATCATGCCTCTGGGTGTCATGCATGTGGCTGTCAGAGTCTTACTATGCCTCATGGGAGTTGTAGTTCTGCAACAGCTGGGAGGTTCCCTAATTGAATATCCCTGGTGTACAGCTTGGAAGGTGGCAGAGCGCAAGGTCTCCAACATCCACCAGCTCTGTGATGTCACCATGGAGGAGGGGAAGAGGACTCCAGTGACAACCTGTGATGCTCTGGTGACCTCCATGCCCAAGAGGGTTAAGGCAGTGCTGGAAAATAATGGCGGCCACACAAAATATTGACACTTTGGGCCCAATTTGGAGATTTTCACTTAGGGGTGTACTGACTTTTGTTGCCAGCGGTTTTAGACATTAATGGCTGTGTGTTGAGTTATTTTGAGGGGACGGGAAATTTACACTGTTATACAAGCTGTACACTCACTACTTTACATTGTAGACAAGTGTCATTTCTTCAGTGTTGTCACATGAAAAGAGAGAAGAAAAGTGACTGAGCGGTGTACTTACTTTTGTGAGATGATAGATATATTATATATATATATAATATATATATATATATATATATATATAAAAAATATAAATAGTGGCAGAGCGAGGCTGTGTCCCTATGAAAATGGGGTTAGAGTGGACACAGAGTCTGCATTTCAGTGAAGAGCTGCAGAGCGTATATTTGAAACAGAGAAATCTGCTCTCCAGGTTTTGCTATGTTCCGGAGGGGGTTCTGTAGTTTGGAGATTCCTTCAGAGTCTTGGGTGGGACGGGATCTCCAACCCTGTGTCCGGGTCTTGTGGACAGCCAGCAGGGTGTGTGTGCCCAGGTGCGCGCAGCCCATATAACGAGGGGCTGGTGAGAGCAGAAAGGGAGGAAGGAAGGTGGAGCAGTGGCTGCTAGTGAGAGAGGCTCTGTGTGAAGATAGATGCTGTGTGCGTCCAAAGGAGCCAGAAGCTGTGTGCAGTCAAGGAGCCTTAGACCACTTTCACACTGAGGCGCTTTTACGCTAAAAACAGCGCCTAAAAAGCTCACGAAAAACGTATTGCCATTAAAATCAATGAACGCTTTCACACTGGGGGCAGTGTGCTGGCAGGGCTGTGAAAAACTCCCCTCATTGAAATGAATGGAAAGCTCTTCAAAAGCGCCTGAAAAGCTCTTCAAAAGCGCTCAGTGTTTTTACTGGCAGTTTAGAAACGCTTCAGTGTGAAAGTGGCCTAAGACTGTGTGCATCCAGGCAGCTCGTTTGAGGGGCAAGTACCTATAGCAGCAGTGCTGTTGAAGAGTAGCCAGGTGGGCTAGCATTTTCATATGGATTTTGTATATTTAATTGAAGCTTGGACCCCTGCGTGGGAGTCCTGGATGGACTTTTGTTCTGTTTTTTTTTTTCCCCCCTTTAATAAAAAACGTGGGCTACCGGGCCCTTAACCACTTGACATCCGCGATATGGCCGAATGACGGCCACGGCGCGGATCTCAATCCCCAGGAGGCCGTCATATGACGTCCTCTCCTGTGCACGCTCCCTGATCACCAAGTCCTTGAGACTCGGGGGATCACATGATAAAAACAAAAGCTCTGTGATTGGTTGTTTTTTCTCCTCGCGTTGACAGCGAAGGAGAAAAAAAAAAAAAGCCGATCACAGGCTTATCCTAAAGGGACATCGGTCCCACCTGTCAATGCCCACAAGTGCCACCTAAAAGTGCTGCCCATCATGATGTCATGAACTACAAAAAGCATGCCATGGTGAACTGCAAATCCCAGCATGTCAAAAGGGGAACTGCAAATCCCATTATGTCTTGAGGACCCACAAACCCCAGCATGTCAAAAAAGGGGAACTGCAAAGCCCAGCATGTCAAAAAAGGGGAACTGCAAAGCCCAGCATGTCAAAAAAGGGGAACTGCAAAGCCCAGCATGTCAAAAAAGGGGAACTGCAAAGCCCAGCATGTCAAAAAAGGGGAACTGCAAAGCCCAGCATGTCAAAAAAGGGGAACTGCAAAGCCCAGCATGTCAAAAAGGGGAACTGCAAAGCCCAGCATGTCAAAAAAGGGGAACTGCAAAGCCCAGCATGGCTTAAGGAACCACAAAGCATGCTACAGTGGGGACTGCAAATCCCAGCATGTCTTGAGGAACCAAAAAAATAAAAAGAAAAGAATCGCAGCCTGTCATAGGAAGCTAGGAATCCCAGCATGTCAAAGGGGGGGGGGGACAACAAATCCCAGCATGCCTTACAACCCATAAAATCCCAGCATGCCGTAAGGAACCACAAAGCATGCCATGGGGAACTGCAAATCCCAACATTCCACAGGGAGCAACAAACCCCCAACATGTCAAAGGGGAACTACAAATATCATCATGGCTTAAGGAACCACAAAGCATGCTATGGGGGGGGGGGGGGGGGACTACAAATCCCAGTATGCCTTACAAACCATAAAATCCCAGCATGCCTTGAGGAACCCCCAAAAAAATTACAGCATGTCGGGGGGGGGACTAAAAATCCCAGCATGTCGGGGGCGGGGAACTAAAAATCCCAGCATGTCGGGGGGGGGGACGACTAAAAATCCCAGCATGTCGGGGAACTAGAAACCATCAGTGCCCATCACTGCCACCCATCAGTCCCCATCAGCGTACATCAATGACGGACAAAAATTACCCATTTTATATCTTTATAACAAAATTTTAAAAAATAAATAAAATCGCAGAGGTGATCAAATACCACCAAAAGAAAGCTCTTTTTTGGGGGAAAAAAATGATAAAAAATTTTAATTTGGGTACAGTGTTGTTCGACCGCGCAATTGTCATTCAAAGTGCGTCAGCGCTGAAAGCTGAAAATTGGTCTGGAGGGGGGGGGGGGGGGGGCCGGCTTTAAGTGCCCGGTAAGCAAGTGGTTAAATATAAAAAGCCTGTCTGATGGGACTCACTGCACCAAAACGCATCTATCCACCTGAGCTAAACACCCCAATAAATAAATTTGTATATATATAAATAAATTTGTATATTTATATATATACACATATTTAAATATATATACACATACACATATACACACACACATACACACACACACACACACACGCTCAGTGGTTAGCACTTCCGCCTGGCAGCGCTGGGGTTGTCATCTCGAATCCCAACCACGGCACCCCCTGCATGGAGTTTGCACGCTCTCCCTGCGGGTTTCCTCCCACATTCCAAAGACATGTTGGGAGGATAATTGGCTCCTGTCTAGATTGTCCCTTGTATGAATGAGTGTGAGATGAAGACATTAGATTGTAAGCTCCTTGGGGGCGGAGACTGATGTGAATGTACAATGTGTATATAAAGCACTGTGTAAATTAGCACTATACACAGTGCTTTGAAAAAGTATTCATACCCCTTGAAATTTCCCACATTTTGCTACAACCGAAAACATAAATGTATTTTATTGGGATTTTATGTGATGGACCAACACAAAGTGTCACATAATTGTGAAGTGGAAGGAAAATGATACAAATAAATATGTGGGGGGGGGGGCATTAGTATGGCGCCCCCCGGAGTCAATACTTTGTAGAACCCCCTTTCTCTACAAGTCTTTTTGGGGGGTGTCTCTACCAGCTTTGCCCATCTAGAGAGGACATTTCTGCCCATTCTTCTTCTTTGTAAAATATCTCAAGCTCTGTCAGATTGGATGGAGAGCGTCTGTGATCAGCAATTTTCATGTCTTGCCACAGATTCTCAATGTGATTTAGGTCTGGACTGTGACTGGGCCATTCTAACACATGAATATGCTTTGATCTAAACCATTCCATTGTAGCTCTGGCTGTATGTTTTGGGTCGTTGTCCTGCTGGAAGGTGAACCTCCCCCCCAGTCTCAAGTCTTTTGCCGACTCTAACAGGTTTTCTTCTAAAGATTGTCCTGTATTTGTCTCCATCCATCTTCCCATCAACTCTGACCGGCTTCCCTGTCCCTGCTGAAGAAAACCATCCCCACCACATGATGCTGCCACCACCATGCTTCACGGTGGGGCTGGTGTGTTCAGGTGGATGGGCAGTGTTAGTTTCCCCCACACACAGTGTTTTGCTTTTAGGCCATAAAGTCAAATTTTGGTGTCATGTGAGCAGATCACCTTCTTCCACATGTTTGCTCCCCTCCCCCACATGGCTTCTCACAAACTACAAACAGGACTTATTATGACTTTCTGTCTCCAATGTCTTTCTTCTTGTCACTCTTCCATAAAGGGCAGATTTGTGGAGAACACGACTAATAGTTGTCCTGTGGACAGACTCTCCCCCCTGAGCTGTGGATCTCTGCAGCTCCTCCAGAGTTCCCATGGACCTCTTGGCTCTTCTCTGATGAATGCTCTCCTTGCCCGGCCCGGTCAGTTTAGGTGGACGGCCATGTCTTGGTAGGTTTGCAGTTGTGCCATACTCTTTCCATTTTCCGATGATGGATTGAACAGAGCTCCGTGAGATGGTCAAAGCTTGGGAGATTTTATTATAACCTAACCCTGCTTTATACTTCTCCACAACTTTATCCCTGACCTGTCTGGTGTGTTCCTTGGCCTTCATGATGCTGTTTGTTATTTACTGTATTTATCGGCGTATAAAAGGCACTTTTTCCCCCTTAAAATCGGGGGAAAAGTCGTGGGTGCGTGTTATACGCGATACCCCAAAAAAAAAAAAAAAAAACAAAAGTGACAAAAATGGCAAACGCCACCGAAAAAGACAGGAGTCACGGCTGAAAAAACCCGAAGCGGCGCCGGAATAGACCGAGCAGACTGTTCGGCTCTGCTCGTAGTCCCGCCTCCCTGCGCTCTGGAAACAGCAGGGAGGCGGGACCGCGAGTGGAGCCGAACAGTCGGCTCTGCCTTTTCCGGGGGCGCTTCTGTCTTTTTCGGCGGCGTACGCGACAGAACGTCTCGGCGGCGGGAAATTTAAACCCGGACCAGACTGCAAATGACGCTGGGCAAGCTACAATGACACTGGGCAAGGCTGCAAATGACGCTGGGGCAAGGCTGCAAATGACGCTTAAAATGTAAGTTTTTTTTTTTCCCCTAAACTTTCCTCCTAAAACTTTTTTTCCTTAAAATGCCCTCCTAAACTTGGGGTGCGTGTTATACGCCGATAAATACGGTATTTGTATAATTTATCATTTTCCTTCCAATTCACAATTATGTGACACTTTGTGTTGGTCTATCATATAAAATCCCAATAAATACATTTACATTTTTGGTTGCAACATGAGAAAATTTGGAAATTCCAAGGGGTATGAATACTTTTTCAAGGCACTATAAAGTACCTGCAATAAATAAATAAAATGTATCGGGGGGATAAAATGGAAACATTGTAACAAGATGATGATTATAATTTAATAATGGATCACACCTCGGAGTGTGGAGAACGCCTGCAAACTCTCACACTCTCCCGATACACGCAGAGACACGGCGCCCTTTAGCAGTAGCACCGTTAGTTGTTAATGGCCCCCGAGCATCCGCTAATGTGCGCAGCAAACCGCGAGGAAGAGGAGCGAGGAAAAGGAGAGAGGACTTCGTTTCTTAATATGAAATTAATAGGCTGCCCTAGACGTGACATGCAGAAATGCGCGCATGCCGGGTCACTCTTGTAGGTGCTCTTGAACTGCAACTCCCAGCGTGTCCTGCCAGCCCCCCCCCCCCCCATCATGCTGGGAGTTGTAGTCCCTTCTCCTGCCAGTGTCCATTGACCTCAAGGCATTTGCAGCCCAGTGAGCCGGTGCCAAACAATAGGCATTACGTGAACTTTTTTTTTGCCAATTAAATTAATGAGCTGGCGTCAATGGCGGCACTTCAGGAGATCGCTTCCTATCACAGCCACATGTGGTAGCCTCTCTAATAGGGCCCCTCTGTCATGCCAGGCCCTATAGCAGCCACGTGGGCAGGCCTATCTAATAGGGCCCCTTCCTATCTCAGGCCCCATAGCAAACACACGAGCTTGCCTCTGTAATGGGACCCCCTTCCTATCCCGGGCCCTATAGCAGCCACGTGGGCTAGCCTCTCTGAGGCCCCCCCTTTCTATTTCGGGCTCCATAGCCACGTGGGCTTCTATGGCTATTGTAACCTCACTGAATGCAACGAAGAAAGACTGCCCCCCCCCCCCCCCCCCCCCCCCCCCCCCCCCCCAGTACATGTGTCAGGATGATTGGCAGCCACTCAGTGAAGCAGAACAAAAGTGGAAAATTGGCTTCCTCTGCCAGCAGACAGAGCCATAAGTGACCTTCATGTGTGCCATCTCTGGGTTTATGTCTTTGGGTACCCTTATGCATCGACCACACAGGTGTAGCAAGGTATACGCCTGTGTGGGGGCCGTATCTGCCTGCATGGGATGTACAGGTGTTCAATGCATCCCGTGCAGGCAGTCCCATTCAAATCAATTGGGACACAGCAGCAGCACAGACAGTTCCTGCTCCCAATATGACAGTTGCATGAGTGTGGATGCATGCCCCCCGAAATCACCCTGTCTGCATTCGGGGAGATTTCCCTTCACTTCCTGTTCCATAGTCAACACTGGAAGATTTCCCCCTTCATGGTAGTCCTGTGCCTACCGCTGTGATTCTGGCCAGGAGCGAGCTAGGCAACACCCCAAACACATTTTTGCTCTGCCCACCGGAGCTTACTCATGGGGAAAGCTCCAGTGGGCGGAGCGAACCACATTAGGGGGGGCGTGGCCAGGCTGAGACTGCCACTTGGTCACCCACAGCGGGTCTTGTTCTGATGGGACTTTTAGCTCTCATCACTGTGTGATAACAGAACAAATCGAGATGGGGGGGGGGGGGGATTCTCCCTAACGGGGCAGCAATAAAAGCCTGACAGGGGGGGGGGGGGTCTAATCCATCTCTACTCCATGGTTTGTATAGGGCTGACGCATTTCACTCTGCTGTCAGTGTAGACACAGATTGAGCTCAGGTGGATCCATTGTTGTGTAAACATTCTCTGCCTATTTATAAATAATAATAAAATATATTTTCAGCTTTAGTGTTGGATCACACTACGGGGGGGGGGCGGGCAACTTGTCAGACCTCAAGTCGCTTGACATTAGGAATTACATTATAGTTAATGAGAGTCGCTCCGACTTCAGAAAAGGTTCCTGTAATACTTCAAGGCGACTTTTACCCATAGAAGTCAATGGAAGTCGCCTCCAGAAAAGCAAAATAATAATTGGAGAATTTCTTCCTCATTCACTGGAATGGACACAACTACTTCATAGAGATCAGTGCGCTCCCCCCCCCCCCCAATCAACGTTCGCCGACTCCTGCATGAGCAACATGGAGCTCGGGGAAGATTCAGCGCAGTTAATCATACGAGAAGCGCACAGCGAGATAACGACCTGCGAGGACATAATTGACACCTGGTCAATAGCGACATCTCAGGAGAGCGCAGCCGCCAGTCTTCCCATCCTTGTAAAAATAATAAAATCGCACAGTGTAACAAGAATCATATAATTAGCCCGAAATCATTCTCATACTCTGTACAGCACTGCGGTATATGTCAGAGCTATGTATAATAATAAATAAGTGACTGTGGGGGGGGGGGCGGACATTAGAGTGTAAGCTCTTCTGGTACAGAGACTGATGTGACTGTGGGGGGAGGGGACTTTAGAGTGTAAGCTCCTCTGTACAGAGACTGATGTGACTGGCTCAGCATTCTCTGTACAGCACTACGGTATATGTCAGAGCTATATAAATAATATTACACCTTTATTTAGCTCTGACATATACCACAGTGCTGTACAGAGATCACTGAGCCAATCACTTCAGTCTCTGTACAGAGGAGCTTACACTCTAATGTCCCCTCCGCCACAGTCACATCAGTCTCTGCACCAGAGGAGCTTAAACTCTAATGTCCCCCCACAGTCACATCAGTCTCTGTACAGAGGAGCTTACACTCTAATGTCCCCCCACAGTCACACACTTATTAATACAGGGGGTCCCCAGGTTACGAACCCGTTAGGGACTTTCCTCCTGTTTGCAAATCGGAAATGTTCGTAAGTTGGCCGCGCATGTGCAGAACGACAATTACGGACATTTCCGATGCTCCGTTGAATGCCGTTCTGCGTATGCGCGGCAAATTACAGACCTTTTTGTCATTTTCCATGGCTCCGTCTGGCCGCACATGCGCAGAACGGCCGAGGTCCGCGCAGAGCGTCCCCGCAGCGCCCGGTTCGTAAGTAGGAGTTGTTCGTAGGTCGGGCGTTCCTAAGTCGGGGACCCCCTGTAATAATAATAATAATAATAATAATATTTTAAGTGTTTGACTGTGGGGGGACATTAGAGTGTAAGCTCCTCTGTACAGAGACTGATGTGATTGGCTCAGTGTTCTCTGTACAGCACTGCGGTATATGTTAGAGCTATATAAATGTATAATAACAATAATAGTGTTTTAAAGTGGGGGAGGGGACATTAGAGTGTAGCTCCTCTGTACAGAGACTGATGTGACTGTGTGGGGGGAGGGGACATTGGAGTGTAAGCTCCTCTGTACAGAGACTGATGTGACTGGCTCAGTGTTCTCTGTACAGCACTGCGGTATATGTCAGATGTATAATAATAATAATAATAATAAATAATACATTTCTATAGCTCTGACATATACCACAGTGCTGTACAGAGATCACTGAGCCAGTCACATCAGTCTCTGTACAGAGGAGCTTACACTCTAATGTCCCCTCCCCCACAGTCACATCAGTCTCTGTACAGAGGAGCTTACACTCTAATGTCCCCTCCCCACAGTCACATCAGTCTCTGTACAGAGGAGCTTACACTCCAATGTCCCCCTCCCCCACAGTCACATCAGTCTCTGTACAGAGGAGCTTACACTCTAATGTCTCCTCCCCCTCC